>OMNZ01129508.1:8722-29349 GCA_900303255.1 Lesueurigobius sanzi | reverse complement strand
TGGACTTTTTGTACAAAATAAACATAATGATTAGTTTAAAAAGCATTATTCTTTCTGAATTCATTAATCTATATCCCTGGACTACAAATCAAATGTCATGCTTGCTGCATAGCAAGTCATTGTTCCCCACAGCAGGGTGTTGGTGGCCATATTGGATATTCTGATAGACCGAAAAGTCAGATTTGCAAAATACCTACAGAAATGGATTCCTTGATCATGAAAACCTATTAATAGGCCTCAGAATTAGGGCCGTAGTCCTTCTAGAACAGGAGATATGACACTTTGAAGGTCAGGGGACCACGCCTGGCGGCCATATTGGATTCTCTGATAGACTGAATGGTTAGATTTGCAAAATACCTGCAGCAATGGATTCCCTGATCATGAAAACCTATTAATAGACACCAGAAATATGGCCGTAGTCCTTCTAGAACAGGAGATATGACATTTTGAAGTTCAGGGGACTGCGCCTGGCAGCCATCTTGGATTTACTCAATAAAAACGCCTGGTTATGATTTTTAAGCCACAGAATATTATTTCTCTCACCATAAATCACCAAATCAGGCCAAAAAAACAGATCTTTATACAAATTCCACCCACTTAGGACCAATTTTAGGTATCCTGGTGGCCATCTTGGAAGTTTGGCGGCCATCTTGGATTCTGGACAAATTTCAAGATGGCGCAAAAGCTTATTTTGATCAGTATGGTCCGAAGTACCAAAATCTGTTGAGAAAACCTTGACAGGAAAAAAAGTCAATTATTACCTGGCTCAGACCTGTCTATTATACCTAGTAAGAACTATTTTATATATTGGAAAACTCTAGTATAACAACATTGCAAAAAAAAAGATAAAGAATACATTCAGAGACTTATTACTCTCTAAAAATGCACACATTTTGTTATATTCAGAGAATAGTCAGAATATATTGTATGGCTCTCACGGAAATAAATGTTAATATATGTGACTTTTTTGTCTCTTTTAGCTAAAAATGTTCCCGACCCCTGATCTATTTCAAGATATTTACATTCCTGCCATTTAGTCAATCTAAAAAGCAGCCTGAGTGTGCCCATAAGTGACAGGACTCCTTGAAGCCATGCAATCCCACTGTTTGGATGAATTCACACTTCAGCACTTCAGACAGTCACGGAGAGCCCATCCACTTCTTCTCCATTCATGTCCCTCAATCCGTCAGGTGGCTGCGGTTCAGCTGACCCCGTCGGACACACGATACACCAACAGAGCCACTCTTGACCCTCTCGCGCCTTTGAAACAGCCCTCTGAAATGTGGAGGAGGTGGCGCGGACACAGGGATTGTAACATGACTGCATCAACCGCTTTTAGTTTACAATCCAAAGACGTTTATGGAGCATCTCGTCGCAAGGTCGTGAAATAGACGTCTCTGGAGGAGGACGTGAGGTTGTAGATATGTGAACAAGGAGTTGCGCTCTGGCCAACTGCGAAAATTCTGTCCAATGCTCTGAGGATGCATTGACCTACATTACCCCATGTTGAACAGTCTTACCTAGAGTGTGCATCAGGCGCTTGCACACAAACACGCACACGACACACCATGCAAAGCCAGAAAACAATCAAAACGCTCCCTATTGCAAAGCCCCGCCCCCTGTATTTGTCCCCGTAATTAATTGACCAATTAATGTGTGTTTATACTGGACACCCATGAATGTGTAGCCACGGTGCGGCTCGCTGGGAACAACCCGAGTCAGACAGATAAATCAAAGCTTTGTGCATCTGTCCTTGCATGTGCCAAACGCTTTCCCCTGTAACCCGCCTCCCGTCCCTACCGGACCCCAGTGTGAGACCTTTTCATAGCCAATCAGGTCAAATCTTTGTTTCATCCCCGGTCCCAATGCACTTGACATTGGACAAGATTAATTGCCTTGTGCGCTGGGCAACAGTGCTACCTCCTGGTGTAATACAGGTGTCAGAAGAGTGGCTCCCTGCGCTTTCTCAATATGAAACCGGACGCCGCGGAAGAAAGGAATAAGCTGCTTTATTCGGCTCAGCAAAGGGTTAACGCAATCCTCCCCGCGCTTGTAAAATTGCACACGGTGTAAATCTCTGTCATAAAATCTCAGCTGTGAGCCCTGCTGACCTGTAAATTCTTCCCTCCATGTCACCACATCAACCACTGAGGTCCGGCCAGAACTGTAACCGAGCGGCAACGTCATCACTATTGTATTTAAATAAGTCTGCGAGAGCACCTTGTATCAGCAGCATCTTAAGAAGAGACGCTGCAGGCATAATAAAAAAATGTTTTGGTCCAGTTTGCTCTCTTAACATAACCTGGAAACCTGGCCTAATATTTAGAAATAATGAGTGTAATTATTGCATTATTGATTTAACGTTTCTCCATAGAACTACGTGAGAAATTGTAACTTCAATGACCATTTTCTCAAAATGCATTTTTCTCACATTGTGGCGACAACTCTTTAGCTCCTACAGACAGTAAACATTCCAGTCTTGTACAGTATTTAACAATATTTTGAAGGTTTGTTCTGAGGTATTTTTCAATACTAAATTCAAACTCTTAGTGCACTTTAAAAAGGTTTACAAAGAGACCATTTTACTCAAATATGAAGAAGAAATAAACTGTAACCAAACCAAAGGGTCTAAACCCAGGGTTCAAATCTTTTGTGAGGCAGTTCGTTCTGCCCTGAAGGAATCTGCTTGACTAAATGCTTTGTGTTTATCTATTTATTATGTGTAATCTGTATGATTTACAAATCATTTGTAACACACAGGTGGTATTAATAAGTACCTAAGAGTCTGAAAAGCTACTTCATAAAAGGCTTTTGCTTTGTTTTTTCATAATTTGTACGATCATAAACAATTACAAATAGATTATATTATTATATTATATTATTATGTATATAGCAAGGGTCTGAGAAACTACTTGATGTTTTTTCTTTCTCCATTTTCACTATTTACACAATCATAAACGATGTACAGTATGTGCTGGAGGCTCATGCTTCAATATAGGGTGTATTTTTGACAATTCTCTGCCTCCTCAAGAGAAAAAGTATTTCACAAACTGCAGTTTTCAAGTTTTTCAAATTTTCTGTAAAGTCAGGGGTAGGTCAACATACGTTCTTGTGAACTTCACAACTTTTGAGTGTGCAAATATTGTCTCCTTGTTTTAAACATTGTCTTTTATATTGCTGCTCGAATAAACAAATAAACTGATGTTATTGACTTTTAAACCCCAAAAAATAAGGCAGAATTAGACTTTTTACAGATTTATTCACTAATAACTAGTTTATTCAAATGTTATTATTATTATTTTTCAAAATCTTTTTAACTAATACATCGACAAAATAGAACCATAAATTTAAACCTGGCTCTATTTACATTTCATTGCCAAAAATATAGGCAATCTTGGCCATTTTTATATAGAAAATACCTTAATTTTATAAACATAAAATGACAGAAAACATGCAATACATTTTCTTCTCATATTTATGTTTGTAATATACAGCAAAAGTTTCAAATTGATATCTCTCAATCTAAAAAACTTCCCCTATTCACCTGCAGTGTCTATCAAGAGAAAGTGATACCAGAATGGCACAATGGCTCATCAAACATAATTATTTATTGAGAAACAAAATCATTAGGCCTATCTCATCCAGTAATGGGTTTTCTAGAAAACTGGTCAATTTCATTCTTTAAAAATATCGGGGAATAAAGTCTGTCAGGGGAAGTGAAAATCATTTTTTTTGTGTGGACCAAGATCTCTGACTATAACCAGTGCTTTTCCAGTAATTAGCTCTCATGCAAAAAAAAACATTGGACGGAATATATTTCTTTGTTTGTGATGCATCTTGGTCCAATCAGATCCAGAGTGAAGATTGAGGTATTTACGGTATGGCCCAAACCAGCAGTGCCCCCCCGTGGAGCTGTTCAGGCTGGATGGCTCCTCCTCTCACACGGGGGACCTGTTTCTTAATAATGGTACTCCGCAGGTGCACGGTGGAGGTCAACAGTCTGTTAGTGTTACACCGCTGCTCCTCTGCCTCCGCCTATGGAGCAAGAACCAGCTGCCAAATGTTCCAGCTACGCCAACCCAGCCATCACTCCTTCCCTATCAGTGTCACTGCGATGTCGCGCTCGGCAGACAACCAGACGACTGTAACTGAACATGTGCCAAGTCCAAATATGTGTGAATGTTATACTGCCTGGAAAAAATACAAATAAAAAAAATATATAGGACACAACTGCAGTGAAATGAACACGCATTTTATGATATGATGAAACCTGATGTGCTTGAAGAATTTGTTCATGGAAATGGTTGAGGAATGGGAGTTAGATAAAGTGAACTCTGAGTGTCATGTTTTTAATGAACTCCTAGGAGGTAGATATTTTGCGTTGGGTCCCATCGGCAGCAAAGATGAAAATAGGGCAGAGCAATTGTCTGTAAAAGGATTAAAAAAAGATGCAAAAGTTTAATAATCTGAACTTTTGGAGAAATTCGCAGCGGAGACTTGCTTTAGTGACGCAATGACACATTTCACGTACCGGGATGAACCCAGGAACAACCGGGAAAACAACAAAAACAAAGGAGGAGCAGCTTATCGTGGCCGTTGACCAATCGACCTTATATTATATAGACAGGAATCGGAAGGACCTTGCTCAGAGGAGGATCAGTGAGGAGATCAGGATCTTGGGTAAGTAAATATTTCACAAGAGTTATTCCTCCGTTTAGCCAAATCCGGTCCAGTGTCGGACAATGTACAGTCACTACAACTCAGCGGGTTATCCCACTGACAAGTCGATATGTTTGTTCAGAGGAAGTATGTAAAAGGAGGTGGAAGACCCTGAGGGACAAATATATGAAGGAGAGCAGAAAGAGAGAGGGAAGAGCGGTGCAGCAGCAGGGTGCTGTAGGTGGCAGCAGGTGGAAGTACTTTGTGGTACTGTCCTTTCTCAAGTGCGTGCCAAGCGTCTTTGACTCTGGTGACAAGCGTCTAGCCTAGTTTATACTCGAGCGTCAAATCCTGAAGCACTGAACGCACCTGGAAGCCAATCAGAGAGTTTGCACCAGCTGCAGCGACATGAACCAAGCTCTCTGATTGGACAACAGGTGCGTTCTAGAGAGCTTTATTTATTTATTTATATATCGCCTTTCACAGACAGAGTCACAAAGCTCTTTACATGAGTTGATTAACATTCAGTCGAGTGGAAACCAGCTGCCCCTTGGGGCAGACTGACAGAGGTGTAGACCCTCAGATCACCACATTCACTCAGCCAGACATCATTCATCCTGGACTACGCACAGGCAAGGGCTACACACTGGATTATAAACTAGGGCTCTGAAAATGCACAAGTGTCCAAAATAGAGCCATTTCAAAAAGCGTCTGGTCTGAACGCACCATAGAGACACGGGGCTGGTCGACCTTGAGAGATTTAAGACTGAAACAGTCTTCAAAAAACTGCTGCATGGCTCAATTACCTTTAACAACATTTTGTGTTTTTTTTTAGACCAAGCACATCTAAATATATAAATTCCATTTTGCTTTTACAGAAACATACTTTCTCAATCCTGGCACACAAATTGGGTTAGATGACAAAATCTATTATCCATGGGATGGGGACACATAAATTTAGTTTTACAGTAAATGATTTTAGTGCCTCCAGTTTGAACTCTCAGTGCATCCATGTAATGTGGTTTGATTGAAGGCATCCTACAACAGATCATTTCCATTTTGAATGCCAAAGTGATTCAGACTCCACATATGGTGCATTCATGTCTGTCACACGCAGGCGGCCTATATGATGCTTGAGTGAAAGCCATAAACAGTTTAGCCTCAAAAGAACATTTTGACAGACTGTGTGCGATCAACAGAAAGAGGAAGATTTTATGTTTCTATGTTTTGATCAGCGCTTAAAGACAGCTGCCTTTGTCCTTCCACAGGGGCCAGCACAGCAAATGTAAACACCACTTTCCATTTCCAAAAACACACCAATTACCTCCTTTTCTGTTGAAAAAAATGTAGATCAGACCAGCTGCAAAGCAACAAAGGCAATCTTTTAGACTAGTTTGACATATGCCACTTTAAAATGGCCATGCAGCTGTTGACTGAATGCTATATTGTCAAATCTTCTAACATAAGAACGGCAAACCTCAATTTCCACTTTCCACAGAATTGCGGGGGTGATTATACAAACAATGTGTTTTTATAATTGTCAAATCGTATTTTAGACAGCTTCAGCATTCGCACATTTACAGGTTGTTTCACGTGGCTCTCGGCAAATGATTCAAATGTCAAAGCTACAGGAAATATGTTTGCACTTGTTACTGAGCGGACTCAATGACAACAGAAGAGCACTTACAGCTTGATGAGGGTGTCTCGACTAATGTGCTGCAATTCATCTATAATGGTATGTTTTATAATTACAGTTGTGTGTAATTTATATTCCAAAGTCGTAATTGCTATGTGTGAGGTGCACATTGTTTCATGAACTGTATATTGTGCATAATGAGAAAAGGTGGCTTAACGCACTATGAATATTTCTGAACATTTTTCTTCAGAAACCCAGGCATATATGTACAGTACAAGATCATGTTACAAAATAACCACCGACAATGAAAAAAATAACTAATTAATTAAATATTGTTCATTTCAATTGAGATGTGGTGATGTGATCTTATCTATCTTATCTTATCTTGTCTTAATGGGATTTCTTCAGTAAATGTTTGATTAACTTTCTTTCGCAGTATATCTCATGAGAATATCAATAAACCAGGTTCAGTTTCCCTCAGACAAACAGCACCACATTATTTGCTAAAAATCCTTCCTCTGACCCCAGACTCCCAGCTAATAGCCCTCACCCTGCCACCAGCGCTTGTGTGGACCGCAGAGCGCAAGCCCCGGCGTTTCTTTTTTTCATACTTATTGTGACTTTTGTCCTTTCTTATCTCGGTGACATATGAGGCAGGCATCTCGTGTGGCACCGAGTTATCTGCAAGCATCCCCTGCTGAAACCAATAAGACCGAGGAAAACAGGCTATTTTAGAGGCAAGAGGGCCGGCTGATAATCATTGAGTCCAATGAAAATGTCACCTCAACCCCGAATAGAAAATGTGTTTTGTTCTGTTTGTTTTAAAGAGAAAAACTAGACATTTTAGCAAGGGATTGTAGCACATGCTTGATATGAAACTCAACATATGGAACCAGTGTATAACCTTTATCTGACAGGTGCACTTATACAAGACAGAGGTGTGAACTTGCATGCTGTGACTTGTGCTTTCTTACACAGCTACTGAAAGCCATACGCAACTCTTACACGTTCACTGGTCCAGATGTAATATATTGAACTGTAAAATTGTGGGGAATGATGATTTAATAAATAAGCTGCCAAAAGCACATAAATAAGTAAAACAGTAAAAGGATCTACGCTGCATATTTCATTCACTTCCGCAGACAGAGCTGAGCCACACTTCTTCCTGAAGATGGAGTTTCATCATGTCTGCTCCACACTGCTTTGTGTAATAAGTACTAACATGAGAGGCATGTCTGACAGGCCGCAGCCCTGTACTGATTAAAATCCAGATCGTTCCCATTATTTACAAAGAGCAAAAAGAAGGAATTTGAACAATGAAAGTCCCATTTAAAAAATTCTATATTTCTACAGCAAACTACTGGGAAGGTGGAAGGCGTCAGTTTCACTGAATGGTATTTGCTCATAGTTGTAATCGTACAGTTTAGCTGCTGTAAACCCTGGATTATATATTCTGGAGACACCCTTTATGCAGGATATGTTAAAGTGATTATTCATTAATCCTTAAAAATAAACCTTGCCAATGGATGGGCCCCTGTCTGCTTTGAACCTAAAAGCTGGGAGGACTTTACACAGTATAAATAAAACATGTCTCGTGTGCAGATGCTGTATATTTTAGGTTAAATATGCATAGAGTGGGAGTTTATTTTTTTACATAATTAAGGCTTTTCTACATTGGATTTATGTTTGGAAGTCTCAAGCTTTTGAGCCATGTCAAAGACGAATTTCTGTCTCTGCTGAGACAGACAATAAAGATTTCTATTCTATTCTATTATACTTCATTTACAAAATGTTAGCCACCAATTCAAAGGTTGAATTTTATTTTTGATGATGGACAATTCTGTGGCCCCATGCATGAACCTGATATACCACATGAATGTTAATCTGACAAAGTTGAGATTAAAAGGAACGCTGTGTTCATTAATGCAATGTTTTCAAGTATTTGAGTATTTGTGGTATATCAGGTTCATGCATGGGGCCACAGAATTATATTGGGATGTCAGCACACTAGACTTCACTAAATAATTGACTTTCCAATACAGTTAACTGCACTGTGTTTTCATTTTCAATGATGTGAATGTTTCAGGTGAACTTTCCTTGGACCTTAATATGAGAGCAAATGATTGATATTGCAAACCTGCAATATTTATAATACACATGCAATCAATACACTGTACCAGTGTATAAAACTATAAAACATATCTTGCAGGTAGGCTGACATCATGTGCAAAACTTTTCCAGTTAATGGATAATAACTACAGACTCTCCATGCCGCCCTTTTCCCCTCCCACTTTCCCTTTGCTGCTCGACCAATGACAACATGTACCTAAGCACATTATTTCCTGCACCTGATGAATATTTTAGCGCCGCGCCATCGTCAGCAAAGGGGGCATATCCTTTTTACTGGTACTCCCAATCTTCATATTTGATGGGCCGTAATGCCCCGCTATGTCCCAAAGTCCTACTCTTTGCCACCTATTCTGTATCAATGCCATCTATAATAGATAAAACCAAGCCGTTACCATTACTATTAAGGGTTATATGCAATGTGGGGGCAATACTTCCCCATAAATTCCTTGCCATGGTCTGACTGGCCGCTCTCTGACAAAGTGAAGCGGGCATCCATCAAGGTAATAAGATAGAATCAAGATTCTGTGAATGTTAGACACAGGGTCACAGCAGTGGTTGGGTGACTGCCCTTGATATGCTTTCATGCATATGTTGCTCTAAGCTTTCGAGAAAGATCAGTGGCAAAGACACAACTATCTCTATACCCTTTCTACAGTGTCCTCCATGTCTCCTTGAAGTAAATCTAAATGGCTTAGAGTGGTTGTATTTTGCTCAAACAATAAATTGAAGCAGACAGTCTGGGGAGAGATGGCTCAAGTTGAGACTAAAGCCATCTGAAAGCTTTCCACTGCAGGCTATTCTCCTCTCAAAGTTATAGAATGCGGTCAGTACAAAATTAAGCTACACTATGTCTCTGAGAGAGGCTCATGAGTTGCAAACACATACGAGAGTTGCTAATTAGGTGAGAGCCTCTTGCTGTATCAGCTGGCCACGGGCGGGCAGTTGGTAATGGTACACGTCCTCCGTCCCAAAATAGGATGCCAGACGCAGAAACACAGGTTGGTCAACAACTTCAGGGCAACCATGTGACTCCTTGAGCTAAGAATAACCCGAAACCCTAGCACATTAACAGTCACCGTGAAGTCAGTGAGCCATCAAGGATGCAGTAATAATAGATCACATGTCTTCAGCAGAGACTACTAGGCATGTGTAATTAACGGAGTACGTGGCCAAAATCACTTACTTAAAAGTTGGAGGGGACAAAAACACAGAAACTAAACTAAAGCTGGACACACACACTAGAGGATTTTTAGCCAGATCTTTAGTCTGAAGAGGCGTGGCTCAATAAAAACGTTCTCTCATGGCATGATCTGTGGTGGGACTCCTCATGTGTGTGTGTGTGTGTGTGTGTGTGTGTGTGTGTGTAGGTGTGTGTGTGTGTGTGTCCTCATGTCTGTCCTTAAGTGAGTGTGGTCTGTGCACAGATCTTTAGTCTCAAAAGATTTAAAATCCTCTAGTGTGTGGGAACCTTTACTCAAGGTACTGTTCAATAATGTGATGAAAACTGACACTGTAGGAACCAACTGTCTCAGGGCTAAACCAAATGCAACTTTACTTAGTAACTCAAAGTGGTTTTGCAAGGAAACAGCAGAATCAGAATCAGTAAAGACATCCTTTAAAGGCATAGTCTGTAAGTCTACATGTGTTACACGTTGAATAGAATGTGAAAAATGGATCATCTGTGCCTGAGTTTTGATCTTAAATAACTCAGTAATTATAATTTTTGCAAAAGCCCCCCCTCCCACCCCTTTGCTGATCTCAGTCTTGCAGGGTTACTTGCGGACCAATGAGACGAGCTTTCCTGTGTGCTGGGACTGAGGAGGGGCTTTCTGGTCCGATCAGGAGGAGAGAGGGAGGTTGTTTACTTACGATGTCTCACTTTCCTCATTTTGCAAGCTTACAGACAAGTCATACAAGACAACTATTCAACATTTAAACATATACCAATTGTTGCACCTAAATTGGAGAAATACACTAGCCAGATGGCAAAATGTGTACTCATTAGGACTGCACAATATGAAAAACGAACAGTGAAATTAAATAACGGGCTTAAAAAGGTTACTTTCAGCTAATACTGGGATAACGCTACTTTGGAGTAAACTGAGGATTTGTTTTTGATCTTTTCACCACTTAACCACTTAAGCCCGAGGGTCCCCATTTTTGGGGACTTGCCACTTCTAGAGACAATCCTTGTTTATCTGTTTTTAAAAATGTGTTCACAAAAAAGTGTATTTTTTTGGGGAGGGGATCTGTATTTTATGACCAAATATATAAATAGGATCCAAAATTTTCAATTTCATTGTTACAAATGGCCAAAAAGTGCCAAATTGTGCCCTATTTGTTACAATGGGATTCCACCTGGACTATTTTAAATCAAAACCTCAATAACTTTTCAATTATTTATCGTTACAGAGATAAACAGTCGGTAAAAAGTCAATAATTAGCTGTAGTTACTATTGTTGATGTTTATTTTCTTCTTCACAATGTAAACAAGCTGCTGACCTGCTAAAATGTGTGTTTTTTTAGGCGGAATTCATATTTTCTGTCTTTCAACCTGAATTACTCAGGCCCACTATGATTTTCTTGAAAATGTTCACATCTACAGTATCCCCATAAACATTCATATCATATGAGAGCAATATGAACATTTTAGACATGCTGTTAAAGCCTTCCAGAGGATATGTTTACCAGATTGGGAAAAAACAGCCACAGGTTTAAGAGGTTAACTTCAGCCACACGTTGAGCATAAAATGGACATCGTTGGTCCTACACTGAAGAGCAAACTTCACTTATATATATCACAGCGAACATCAAACACTTGCCATTCCCTCACAGCCTATTACCATCGACCAACTCCACAGAGCACTCCGCAGTGTAAATGATGTGTCTTTGACTTCCCAACAAAGGACAAACATAAAATAACCTGACTAATGAGCTAGAAAGACAACAGCATCAAAACATCTGCAGCAGGCATCAGGGCTGTTCATTAGAGATGCCTCTGAAAGCACCTGAAACATTACTGCAACTCTCAGCACCGTCGGAAATGACCCACACCAGCCATGAATGACGGCTCATAAATTGTCCGGACTATAAGCACAGAGGGGTGGGGATGTTTTGGATACTTGTGTCCAGATGTCTCGAATGTTGTGCTTCTCCTCTGCTCTGAAAAAAAATGGGGGGAACTGTTGGCCTGACCTACTTATGTTCGCTCCAAAACTCGCTGCAATGCTATATGTTTTATATCTGCAGCGAGTCAATGAGGTCCTGGAGTTGTTTTCGGTCTCAGAAGTGTTTTCGAAAAGGTCCAAGGTAAGCAAGGTCAGGAAGTTTGCATAATTTGGATAGAGTCAAATGAGCACTTTCACATGAGAGAGTGTTAGCAGGTCAAACAGTAAACAGTAAACACTTAAATACATTCTGCACTGCGTGTGTACTGTCTTTTCCCGAGCTCTGATAAAAATAACTTTAAATCAAGCGGAAACGTTTGTGGGACATGAACGTTTAAAACAGAAAACAAGAAACAAAACCAACGCAAGTCAAAAAGCCAAAGTGTAATACTGAAGTTAACCTTGGCCCTCAAAGCATGAACGCACTCCAACAATACAAACTTTGATCAAAATAGTAATCATTCGTCTCTTTACTGCCCCCTTGTGGACAGATTTGACTGGACTGGACTTGCAATGATTGACACATGGTTTGATCTTATCAATGAGCCATGTCCACTTCTAAATCAAATCATTTCTTCCTTTGTCCCTTTCCTTTGTGTTGATTTTCAGGCACTAACAATAAATAATAATAACAACAATAAATAATAATCTGCATAGATTCTCAGTCGTACAGGAGTTGTCCATGGTAGACAAAGATTCTTCAGTCTTCATCTGTACTTAATTATAGAGAAGTGTCAACAGCCTTAGTACTTAACCCAGGGTGAGACAATAGAGAGGTAACAAGCCCTAATTAAGTATTAATAGGCTAAGATGTTTTACAACCTTTAGTACAAAGAGAGGAGGGACTTAGAGGTTAACTCCTCCTATTTCACAGACCCACGAGTTTGTTAAATCCTTATTCGCTGAGGAAGATCTTTGGAGTAAGATCGAAACATCCTACACTTCAACTACAGAGTACAGATGAAGGCTGAAGAATCTTTGTCTACCAATAAATAATAATGGCTTTCATTTGTATTGCGCTTTTCAAGCCTGATTACCAAGTTTCTGAAAGTGCTACCTGCATCTGCAGGAGCCGGGATTCAAACCCTGACCTTCCGATCATGAGACGACCCACTCTACCATCTGCACCACTGTTGCTATAAACAGCATTTACATAGCCTCATTTTTTTTAGCTATAATTATGCTTCTTACCAAAAGCCATCCCTCCTTAACATTCTCTTGTTAATACCACTCAGTAATATGACTTCAACTCTTAACACAGTAAGCCCTCACACTTAAAACAGCGTGTGATGTTGTTTATACACAATTGACCACAAGAAGGCAAGGGCAGGGTGCGCTGAATATTACCCTGACATGGCAACCATCACTTAAACAAATGAGGGTCAAACTGTACAGCTTACTCGAAGCGCAGGCACCTTAAAAATTATAGGCCATGACTAATTTGCATTCTCTCTGCTACTTTAAGCACAGTAAATGAGCTGTGTATAAACAACGATATCAAAAGCATACCCCTGCGTTGACTTGTGTTATAATTCTGGTAATCATCTGGCCAAGAAAAGCTTGTGCTGAATCGAAAACATTAGTGGAAATTGAAAAGTGCCTGAACGCTGCTCTCCATATGTGCCGTCAGTCATGCTCTGTGTGTGGCCGCGGCCCATGCGGAGATTCTGTTATCGCCGACGACACACTAATGCATAAAGCACAGATAATCCACGCAGCACCACGGCCTCCCTCCGACTGTGTTAAGAGAAATAAACAAACACGTCTGGAGAAACAAAAGCCCCTCAGCTGCTGGGCCCACACTCCTGAAAAACCATTAAAGTGGCCACAAGTGGTTTCTGTTTACTCACCCTTTTGCCCTCTTTGCCTGGCTGACCCGAGACCCCAGCCATGTCCTTCAGAGGGGAGAAATAATGTTACAATGTTACAGCATCCACGGCTCATATTACAAGAACAACTGATTTACACATTTCATTGGCATTTACTATTATCAATATAAAGAAGGTTGTTTTGTTAAGGCCAGACTCTTTGTACATTACTGACATACTGTACATATGAAAAAAGTGTCTCATGTAAAAAGTGCCTATATTTTCAGGAATAATAGAGGCAGGCTTAAATATAATGATTTATTTTGTTGAAATATTTGATACAAAGTTTTTTTTAATAAGCTTGTTATTTGTGGAAGAGTTTTGAGGGTTCAAAACTCAAGAAATCAGGTTAGGAATTAGATCCTGAAAAATTGTTTAAAAAAAAAACCTTCACAATATTGTTCAGTACAAGACGAATGAAAAATGTGATGGCTGCAGGTGGAGATGTTGTTCAAGGTACAATTTCCCATAATATAATCAATGGAGAAATCAGTCTAATAATCAAAAAAGCTGTGAAACTGTGACGATTTGGCAATTGATTTGTTTCCAGGTGAAAGTTTTTTATGAAATTGAACTGGCCCAAAAATTTACTTTTGCAATAGTGTCTCCCGTTATTTTTACTTCAGTCAAATTTTAATTCTGTGTCACTAAGTTCATGTTTTTAGTTCCTTCTTTTCATTTTTATTCAGTTTTTATTCAGCGCCGAAAATATCTGGAGGTTTTAGTCATAGTTTTAGTCTCAATAACTACTTCTACTCTGCAAAAATATTTAATTATGACAAATCATTTTAGTCGATGAAATTAACCCTGAAAGATGGTTAGATCTTACTTGCCAATAGACAGGAGCAACGAAAAGGTTAACGCCCCCTTTTCGGTGAAAGCAGAGGCTGCGTCCATTGAGATTAATGGGGAAACATCGGCTGAGATCTTCACATTTACGTCTGAAAAGTAACAATTTATACGTTTTGTATATTTGCCTGATATAAGACGTAAGCAAGATTCACAGAGCGGACAGTTGATGTTTTAAAGTGGGCTAAAGTTAGCAGGAAGTTAGCATGTTCGGACTTCAATATAAAGTGTTTAGCCATTCAAATTGGATCAAATCCCACATCGAATTTAAATGCCCATATAATTTGAGTACTTGAGAACTTTAAAACATCAACTGTTCGCTCTGTGAATCTCTTGATTTGTTTACCTCTTATATCAGACAAATATATAAAACGCATAAATTGTTATTTTTCAGACGTAAATGTGAAGATCTCAGCCGATGTTTCCCCATTAATCTCAATGGACGGAGCCTCTGCTTTCACCGAAAAGGGGGCATTAACCTTTTGGTTGCTCCTGTGTATGTGGAGGCCTAATTGTAACCCACGTCCGAAGAAGGCCAGTGAACATAGATTAGGTTTTATACACTGAGTAGAGAAAGCACGCCATTAATGTTTTTAACTACACTGAGAGATAAGATGCAGCAGCACTTACAGCTGTAGTCTTACACATGGACAGTTTTTTGGTGACTTCACTACCACGCCATTAATAGGCAATTTGCAGGCTGGCTTGATCAGGGTCTTCATCCCATTATTCCTCACATTATCTTGATAAGGAACTACGAGCAAGTTAATCAAGGTGTGCGTTGAGTCATGATGTTAGACCGCGGTCCTGCTGCAAAGATAGACTCACGCCGCTTCAATAATTGCTTGTTCAACATAATGGCCATCTTTTATCACTCGACGAATATTCAAATCAGCGCAAAAAAAGGACAAAAGTGAGAGGAATGTTTCATGTGGGAAGATTACCTTGTCTCCCTTGGCTCCTCGTGGGCACTGCACAGAAGACAGAAAGAGTGAGGAGCTTTGAAAGCGTGTTGCCACAAAAAGTGTGTTGAAGAAAATATTTCAACAAAAGAATAATAGTAAAGATCATGCACTATGTAACTTTGTATGTGAAAAAAGGCATATTTGACATTTCTTTTAACTTACTAACATCAAGGTTTTTTTCCCTTGAAAGAGGCATATCATTGCCTTTGAAGCCCTGCGACCCGGCGACTGTTGTGATTTTGGGCTATATAAAATAAATTGAATTGAATTTCAACTTTTTCGAGCTTTTAACCATGTTATAATGTTGTTCCCTTGTCACAAACAGACCTGGAGTAGTATTACACTTCATTCAAACAGTTATGAATTGATCCTGTTTGCGTTGGTCCGTTCATGTCGACTGCTGCAGCGCTTCGTTTTCTACTTCCTGAAACAATTAGGTCATTGTTCAAACCCCCAAACTGTCCTGCACATTTTAAAGACAGTTATCCAATGTTGGATCAGTTCTGAGCCGTACTGTGCTTATAGTGTGGACACAGAAACTCCATCGCGCTACTAGTCACATGTGTAAATCAAAGCTAATTGTTAGTTGTTTTATCAGTGATTCCCACTGTTGGCTGCAGGGGGCGCTCCAGGTCAAATCCTCATCAGCTCTGGCACTACTATTTTTGAACATTGTCATCCTCACAGAGGCATTATTTGAATCTATAAAATATAAAATATCAATGCACAGACATCCTAATGAAAGATTTTAAGCCTGTTTATAAGATGCATGATGTGCATTATGTGCTTAAGAAGATCATTAACACTGCTCAGAAGATCATTAATACTGCTCAGAAGATCATTAACACTGCTCAGAAGATCATTAATACTGCTCAGAAGATGACTGGCTGCCCTCTCCTCTCTCTGACAGAGCTATACAGAAGGCCCAAACCATCATCAGGGACACCTCACATCACTCCCTCTATCAATTACTACCTTTAGGTAGTAGGTACAGGTCAATTAAGACCAGGACAAATAGATTTGAGAACAGTTTTTTTCAACTGCAGTTGTTACACTGAATGTTGTCAAATGTAACCGACCAGAGGCATGATGTAACTGATGAGTGTGTCATGTGTCATTTTAAAGAATTAATTGCCTTTTAAAATGTATTTACTTTTTGTTTTGTTTTGGAATACAACTAAACTAAAATTCTGTTGTACTTGTTGCAATGACAATAAAGATTATTCATTATTCATTCATGATATGTCCACATTAAGAAGTTAACAGTGCACCTTTAATGTTACTATGATATTGTGGATTCACTGCTTGGACACATCCTAGTATTTAACACCGCACCATCTACAGCTGTGGTTCTCAGTTGGTTTAGCTTCGGGACCCACCGTGAACCATCATCAATCAATCAATCAATTTATTTTTATATCACCCAACATCGTAACAAGAGTTGCCCCAAAGGGCGCCACGGACTTCAAAACACTATTATTATTGTTGGTATATTGGTTGTCAAACTTCGTAGACCACTGCTCTTCAGTCCACATTCTATTATGATTATTATTATTATTATAAATATTAATATTGTTTACCCGACTGTGAGGAGATTACTTGTTAATGAAAAAAAAAGTTCCCCAGTAGTGGTAATGAGTGCCTGCCTACTTGTTAATGCCTAACATATTGAACGTGTTTTGTCTTAATGTGCATGCTGTGGGCAAACAACACAGCATTAATTGAGTTACCTGATCGCCTTTGACACAGCCGTCGTCCACCTGGAAAACACAACAAACTAATCACCATGGCTGTCAGCACTCGCACTATCTATATACATGTTTGGTGGTTAAAAGCAGTTGTAACAAATGGCCGGGCAGCCTTTATCCTTGACCGCTGTGACCATTTAAGAAGCTGGACATTGCTGGTGGAATTCCCTGGGCTCCCCGCTGGCCACTGGTCAGGAGAGGCCAGACAAGCCGACTATAAACTGGGTGACAGCAATGTATCGCCTTTCAAAGACGAGCCGAATAATGAGTGTCTGCTTACTGCTGGCATCTAACACTCTTCACTGTTGACTTTTCTTGGAAACAGCTGCAGATATGTGCGTTGAACATATGCATATCCCATCAGTCAGTATGAGCAAAATTCAGAAAATATTTACATAGACAACAGCCTTACAGCCTTATGTTATTTGCAGCTGTATCAATTTGAAGGTGACAGATGTGACTTTGCCTTAATAAATCTCTCTTCCTTAAGTACTTAAGTACGGAGCCGTTTCTAACATGTCAGAAACACTTTTTTTAATAGTAATATTCTGTGAGCCAAATCCGAGCCTGGATGAACTTAAAATCACCTGAAAATATTATAAATGAATTAGTTAATTAAAAGTATCCCCTCCTAAAAAGGTTTGAGCAGGCGAATGATCCGAGCTCTGTTGTCTGGGGCATTATGCTCCTGGAAGGGTCTCCCAGGGCAAATACACTGGCTGGCCAAAAAAGAAAGTCGCCACAATCACAGCCGTTGGCTTTGATTACTGCACCATTAGCTGTCGGATTGTTTCAATAAGGCTCTGCAGTGTTAAAAGATTTATTTCCATCCAGTGTTGGATTAATTATTCACCAAGATCTTGTATTGAAGATGGGAGAGTGTGACCGCTGCGCAATGCCATCTCCAGCACATCCCAACGAGTCAAGATATGGATTTTGTGGTGGCCAATCCATGTGTGAAAACGATGTCTCATGCTCTTGTATCACTCTTTCACAATGTGAGCACAATGAATCCTGGCATTGCCATCTTAGAATATGCCTGTGCCATCAGGGTAGACATTGATGGAATAACTTGGGTCATTCAGGATGTTCAGGCAAAACACTCCACACTGGATACAGTAATCTAAAAATCTGTAAAATTGTCTTGAAATTGTATTTTTGCACTTGGAACAGGAAAATGAGATGCAATTTTTTATTGACCTTCAAGATCTATTTTTTTATAGCGCTAATAATTCTGTCGTTTATGATGAATAACACTGTTATTTGTGGAAAGGTGCTTTATTTTGGGGTACAATTGGGAGGTTCGGCCCTTGATGTTTTGACTATGAAGAAAATCGGCCCTCCATCGAGCAAACTTGCCTACCCCGGTATACAGTACAGGCTACTGTACCTATTACTAAGTGTAGTAGCAAGGTACGACATAACTTTCCACCACTGGGAGGGTATTTGGCATAAAAACTTGCAAATTCAGCCATTATACACACAATAGGGCACTGTGTATTCTATATGAAATTCACTTTTAACATATCTGAAAAGCTTTGTTTAATCTACGTCCAAAAACAGCTATTTTACTTGTCTTTCTCGATTTAAAATGATCACCTCGGTACCTGAAGGATGATAACAGTGTTTAAAGGATATACTGAGCAATTTTGTGACTTTAAAAGGCCCCGCTAGATGTATTAGGATGGTGTTTTGTAAGACTTTGGGGCTGATTAGAACTGGCAGCCTGATCCCTCATGATGTGCACATAATTAGGCAGCGAGCGGCTGTATACCTTTAATCTTTTTCGCGTCCGTCAGCTCCCAGGCCACTACAGCGCACTGGGGAGTGTACATTGAGCTTCCGCACTTTACAGTACATGTTGAAGGTCTGAATATGCCCACACACATGAGTACACACATAAGCCATCTGTTGACATATGTACTGTCAATTTATATAGGACTCCGCTTTGGCGCATCGGAGCGTGAACATGTCATATGCTACATCACCACTTTTTCTGGATTTTGCAACAACGAAAACACAGCAAGTCCAATTATAAAAGACATAGAGTGTTGCGTGGTTTCCTTCAGGTGCGTGCTGGAGGTCTACTGGGGCTGCCACCAAGCCAATAAGTGCACGTCTCGCCGATGTAGGAGCCGGGCTGCCGCTGCCTGTCAGCCCCCTCCCTGCCTCCCCTCCCGGGACCTGGGATCTCGCTCTGCTCTGCCTGGCTGCTCAACCCTATCCGGCTCCTTGGGCACCAGCTGAGCCCGGCCTGTCTGCTCCGTGTCTGACCCGTTCTCAGACCATGATAATGCCACACGGAGGTTGCTCACCTGAGTGCACTCCTATGCAGGCTCCATCTCCCTGGGCCACATGTTTAAACACTCTCGCAGTATGTAAAGGCTGACAGTCGCAACAGATTAGTCCAGATGTTTTGTGTGAGTGTATTATGAAGGTTTTTTTTCAGGCTTTGATGTGTACATATAACAGGGTGGAAATTGAATAGTGCCTCCAGTAAACTTTGCTACAAAGGTCACTGGTCTACATTCCTTCAAGAAATATTGTCACTTGTCGTAAAGAGAATTTAAAAGAGTTTTAAAAGAACCTCACAATAAGAAATATATGAAAAGATTCTGTTTCAAGGGAAGGTCTCAAATTCCTGCCTGTGGTTTCTCCAGCTTCATCAGCAAATACAACAAGAGATTCAAAGCTCTTACCTTTTTTCTACATTTCAATTTTTCCCTTTTTTTTAAATGGGCAAAATAGTTTTGTAAATATTTTGAGGACGCAATTTAAAATCTCAGCAGCAAGGGCATTCTTTACTGGTGTGGGAATATTTCTCGGTTAAACATTTCCTTGACAAAATGACACACAATAACAGCCAACAATGCAACAAAAAAAAAAAAGCCAAATTACAGACTCAGAATTGTTTACTTTTTTTGCCCAATTAGTTGCAAAACTAAACAGAAAGCTCTTGTGTCATCCAGCTACATACCAGCCAAAAATCCACACATTTGCAGAGATGTCATAATAGACATCCCACTACTGTAATTTAGTCTGATAAAGATGAACTATCTTATATAACTGTAGCACAGGGTTCTCCAACCAGTAGCTCGGGAGTTACGGGTAGCACACCCGCCCTTTTGAAGTAGCTCCCCAAAAACTTTCTACATTTCCACAAGTACCTAATAAAAAATGTAGAATAATTTTCTTTATGTTCTTAACATAGTAAATAATGAAGCGGAAACTGCAGTTTTCCTATCCTGTGATGAGCTATTGTCTTGGCTGCAGGTGAACTACCATAGTTACTTGTTTCTTCAAAGCATCAGTAGCTCTCTATCATTCTTGTTACATTATAGTAACAAGTAACTCACTGGGTAAAAAAGTTGGACACCCCCTGCTATAGCATTTATAGACCTGTCCAGTAGTAAATACACTGCTAAAATTTTAAGCAAAGATTTTTATTGCACTTTTTTTTGCAAATGATTACATTACATTATATTTTAAATTCTTTAAAATTGGCACCCTTTATTCTTGGCATTTTCTCAATGAGCTTCATAAGGTAAATGGTTTTCATTTTCAATTCAATAAAACGTACTTTGTTTAGCCCAAAATCACAACAA
>OMNZ01129429.1:55589-90831 GCA_900303255.1 Lesueurigobius sanzi | reverse complement strand
TTCGTTTGCAAAAGCAGATATCTCCATTTTGAATTTTTTGCTAATTTGTTTTAAATTTGTATTACCGTACTCTGCAGGTAGCACCAGTAAAGTTAAAGGTGAATTAATTTGATCAATAACAAGTGACTTCATATTTCTGATGCACTAAAATAGATCTGGTCATTAAAATCTCATCTACAAAAAGAGAAAACTACAAGTATATGTTGATTTTTGTCAATGGCACTTATCTGTTTTTGCAAATAAACTCTTCATATATACCTTGAATATATTTAAGAAAGTTTACCCATGAATTGCAATTTTTTTTGTCCACTGAAGTTGAGATACTTCACACCAGATGGAAATTAAAGCACTGCTGAATGGGTGGCCCTCTTCAGACTGTGGGGAACACTGCAAAAAGTAAACTAGGAATAATTAATTTACACTTGATTTGAGTGACTAATTTCAAGAATTTTGCCACTGGGGTAAGATTATTACACTGATATTTGCAAAGATAAGATTGTTAATGATGTTTCTTTCATAATTTAGGCAGATTTCTTAAATTTAAAAATCCTATCCATATTTCTACATCACATTTTGCAGTGGAGGTGAGCTTCACGGCGAGGGGAGCGCGAGTCTCGTATTCCATAATGAGACTGCGTTTACATGTGTGCACAAACATACAGTACGTGGAGCTGCTGTGAACTGGGCGGCTCCAGTTTCCTGCCGGACTCATTACTGTGTTTCTGTAGCCCAGGTCAACCCTATAGAACACGTATTATGCCAGTTGGGTCATGCGTTATTCTTCTCACACCGTTCACGGGACATACCTCTGCGTGATTATTAGTCTGCCCACCACAGGACACTCGAATGAAATGCTGACTCACTGTATGAATAAAAATATTTAAAACCGCCACTGTTTTCAAACATAATAGCTGAAAATATGCATGTGTTATCGTGTACCGAGAAGCGAGATTCCAGGAAAATGAACGAAAACAAATTGTGGCCAGAGAAACATGGTTTTAGATTGCAAACGCTGATTTCTGATTTTAGATTTGAGACTTGAACGGCCCGATGATTAAAGATATGAGGATATTTATCAAGCAATACAACAAAATAAAGTAAAGGGTCATTTTTTGCTTGCCCATGTACAGCTCCAATATGCCCTGCTTTACATGAGGAGAGAACGAGTTGCACATTCACTCACTTTTATCCTGTAGTTTACACACTGAAGAAAAGGCGGGTTTAATAGTTTTGCCTAAGGACACAGTGAATGAATGACCATGCATTATGTCCTTAGGCGAGAGCTGAGATCAAACATTCACACACATTTCTCTTGTAAGTTTAAGTTGTTAACAATCAACGGTTTAGCATTTGTTATATTTTTGTTGTTGATGTTGATTGATTTAAAAAGTATATATGTATTATGCATCTGAACAAGCATCTTATTAAGGGTTAACTATCTAATAGAAGCAGTGGGAAGGAGAAAGACAAGGGGAAGGTTATGGTGTTCTTGGGAAGGGATGCTAGGTGTCTGAATATGTGGATGTATTTAGGTGCAGATTATAATACATTTTATTTATAAAAAAGTATTTTGTAATTGTATGAATTTGTAGTTGTGCTCAAACCTTTATTTCACTCATGGTTAGTGGTTGTGTGAAGCCATTTATTTGTTTATGCTTTTCAACTAGAAACTAGCCAAATGTTCCTGATAGTTTACATATTGTGCATCTTGAAACGAACATCATTTTTTTCAGAGAGTCCAATTTTGTCAGTGGGTCCTGTATTTCAGCTGAAGTGAGTTCTTCTTTGCTCCTGAACAATTTTCCTAGCAGTTGTTGAAGGTCATGTGAACTTTAGATCAGGGACATTTTGGGTAGTTTCTGTTTCATTATGTAAACTCAGTTCTTTGGCAATAAATGACTTCACACAACCACTAACTATGAGTGGAAGCAAAGATTTTTGTGTTATCATCCATATTCTATGAAAAATGTCCAAAAGATTAAAAGAATATGTAAACTTAAAATGGTAAACTTTTGCATATTATCCCAACTAATGCTGAATGTTTTGCCTCTTTTCCTCCTGACCTTTTTAACTCAAGCTTGCTGTGCCTCTGTGTTGCAGGTGGGTGAGAGAGTTCTTGAATGAAGAGAACAAAGGCCTGGACGTGCTGGTGGAGTATCTTTCTTTTGCACAGTATGCTGTCACGTAAGTCACTCTCAGCCTTTCCCCTCACTCTCTGCATGCCATGTCCACTGACAGCCCTCACAATGTACACAATAGAGCTATTCTGCACCAGCCAGTGACAAACCCCACCGCCATGACTTCTACCCAGAAATCCTGAGTCACTCTTCCTATTTGTTGATATACTGTCTCTGGTCTCTGTGCATTACAACCATAGGCTTCTATTCATAGAACTTGTGATTATTAGTCACTCACTGGGGCCACAGGGCTTGGCAGGTCATTTGAAACCCCAGCACCACTTTTTTGCCATATGTTATTATGGCCTGTCCAGATTATGAATGGCTCGCCATAAAATGGTGCTCACCCATGGGCTCCTCCTCCTCCTCCGCCGCCGCTAAAAGTCATGGAAACAGAGCTGCAATGTATAAGACTCCAATTAGCCAGGCTTTCCACAGCATCTACCAAGTTAAACAAACACGCCGTGTATCAGGACCTAACCCAACCATGAAATTTGATGGTTCTCATAGCGCAAAACTGACCGCTCTTGTAAATAGCGGTGCTCTGACATCACTTGGTTCACCAGTCATATAATTCACAAGCTGTCAGAGGAGGATCATTCATGACTGGTATGGTTTTCAAAACAAGTTGTTTTTAGGACTGAAGTGAAATAGCAATTTGAATGACCTTTGTAGAGAACACAATACATGGCCTCACTGGGGCTGTAGCGTTCATTAACACCTCTTAACCTTGTATTTTAGATATCAACAATGTTTGTCTTACCCTTGAGTCTTTCATTCATACCACTTACCTTGGGGGTGCTGGCTATTATTTATCTATTTTATTTGTATTTAATAGTGTGTTTATAATAAAGCTAAAATACTTGCAGAATCAAACCTTCTACTGCAAGGGCCAGACACTGCAGGTGAAAATACAATGTTGTGATAACCTTATGAAACTTTTGACATAAATAGGAGAAAAAAGTGTTGCAAAATGTATGATTTCATGTTTTCATATAGAAATATGAATTAAATTGATGATAACATTTTGTTGATATAAATAAGTAATATATATATAATATAAGTTAAAAAAAAAAAAAAACAGAGCTAGTTATTAGTGAATAAATCAGCAAAATTACAAATTTTGGGTTAGGAATGAAATATTAAAAAGTGCAAGACTGAAAAACGTGGTGTCTATAGGTACTACTAAAGGGAACATTTGAATGTCAGAAAAACATTTTTACAAAATAGCTTTTGAATTTCCTATTTCCCATATACTGTAGTTCTTATTTTTTATTTATTGAATATGGACATAACAATAACATTGGACAAACCAGATGCATTGTTTGTAAGTGTTATAGCACATGTGCTAGTTTTCAACACTGGTCCACAGGGGGCTTTTAAATTACAATAGATACAATACATTTCATACAAGATCAAAACAGGGCACATTTTAGACATGAGAACAACTCTGGTCTGATCTTAAACACTGTTTGAGCTCTCTGCTGAAGATGTTCATATTAGTCTGCAGTTTTAGTCCAGTGGGGAGAGAGTTCCACAGTTTAACCCCTTGAAGGAGAATTTGGCTTGTCCAAAAGATGTTCTAGACTTTGGGAGCACACAGTCCCCACTGACTGAGGCTCTGGTGACGTCTCGCCATGAGCCCAGAGAACATTGGGCTCATACAAGTCAATTTCAAAATACTAAAATTTACAAAACTTTCAAAAGTAAAAAGTTTATGCTTTTGTGTGATATCACAATGACACCATCTCATCGGTTTGTACATGATCTTAATTGCCTGTTTATTCTGTGAGAAAGTAACATTGAATCTGGGCAATAATTAAACACATTATTCAGTGAATGAATGAAGCCTTTATTCCGGACTCAGGGTCCAACATAGACAAAGGACAAAAAACAATTACAAAGTTAATAGACAGCTATACAAGTGCCTCCACATCTTGGACTGATATCAGCCAGTGACACAACCATTTCATCGACAGACCTATTCAATCGACGATGAAGTCCATGTACATGAGCCTCCGCAGTGTGGCCTACAGTGTGTTTATATTAGCAAACAAACATCTCACTCGCACTAGTCCATCTCGGCCTCCTGATGGGCCACCTGCAGCCTTTGCATACGGCCTTTTTTAATAATTGGACCAGAGGAGAGCTGTGTACAGGGGAGCACAGTACGATTTAAACAGCATTATTTTCACCTGGTCTGTACAGGATCCAAATCTGCGTGCCAGTGTATTTGCCTGGGCATATAACTTTCTGCATTATCTATTGATGTCGTCATAGTCAAACAGGTCCTCTGTAACTATATGCCCAAGCCAGGTATTTAGACAATTAAAATCTGGAAACTTTATATCATCAATCATTAAAATTGAGGTCATGCTCTACCATAATGTTATTGTGTCGACTAGGCAATTTATTTGTTTACAGTTTGCAACAGTTTTATGTTAAGAGCAAACTGACCCAAAACCTGAAAATTGGGGGGACAAAAAGTTTTGTTTGCAGTGTCTCGCCTTGAAATTATCTTACCTTTTGAAATAATATCACTAACTTTCCTTGTGACATTGCAGATTCGATGGGGACTGCCTGGAAAACAACCCAGAGGCGGGCATGGATAAGAACAAGCCCTGGGGCCGCTCTATAGAAGACCTACATGGGTCAAGCACATTACCATCTCCCATCACCGGGAACGGACTGACCCGGATGGGACGGCACTCAACGCTAAGGTAAGACACGCAAGAAAATAAAACCCACACTATTTGATTATATTATTGTTGTAAAGTGAGCTGTTTATGCTAATCTGTTGTTACATTTGCTCCTAGACGTATATGCATCACGTGATCTGATTTAGTCTGTGCATAATCTTCAGAAATACTATATATTGATTTTGCTGCTAGCACCTAACAAATTAGTATCATCAAGTATAATTCTTAACAATGCCACTAAATGCAAAGCTAAATGTCGTTTAAGAAGATTGTGCTAACTTTGTGACCTGGTTTGAGCCCAGCCTAAAGTGCTCTAGAGCCTTCTCTCAACGTCCTTTTGACCCCACCTTTATTTGCACAGCGCTCATGTGGATATGCCAAGTGCAGTCTAACAGCATGCTCACTGCTGGGTTGCAGCTTTCGTTTTGAAAGGCGGCGATGGCGGAGCGTGGCGTCTTGCTTACACGATCTTATCAGAAGTGTGATAAGATCTTTTACTAACTGTAACGGCCAGGAAATAGTCATACAATAAATACACACTTTTTCTTCTCACACTAGTCCCAGTTCATACCTCTTAGCAACAGCTTTTAGTTTTAGTATAAATGGACTCTTAGGTAGATAAAGTTCTCTCACGCGTTATTAGTGCTTTCACTCCAGAAATAAATCTAAATCCATCAATTTTTTATACTTTTTATATTTTAAAGTTGTTTTCAGATTTTTTTTTTAATTTTCTGATTCCTCACCTGATTGATTTAGTTATTGACCTCCAAAAACAAGGTGAAATTTGAATTTTGACATTTTAACTAGGTTACTCATAAACTATACAAGATCCATAATCCCCTCGGGGAAAAAAACAAATGTTTCAACAAAATAAAACCATAAATCGAAACCTGGCTCAATCTATTATTCAGTTTTTGTCACCGAAAATAAAGGCAATTTGGGAGATTTTGACAAAACTTTTCTCGTATTTCTGCCATTCATCGACTGTAAGTTTCAAATTGATATCTTCAACTTAAAGGCACTATACCTGATTTTTACATTATTTTTAAAATGACAAATAATGGAAGAGCGAGAGAGTAAAATAAATTGATAGTTGTGGTCCAAACTCATTCGTAACTTTCCTAACAAATTTCTAAAATCGTGTTTCTTCTTAGAAATTAGTTTATCAGCACATTTCATTGCGGGGGTCACTTTTAGGGTCATAGTCACAGAAATGCAAGACAACTAGCCTGCAAACTCATGAAACTGGCAATAAATGCTCCAGAAATGTCTGTGTTTGCAATATACTAAAAAAGGAAAAAACTAATTCCATTCCACTACTTATAGTATAGTCCCTTTAAATCTCCCCTCCTATTCACCTGCAGTGTTTCCTTAAATTGAATCCACTTATATATTATTATTGTTTCTTTGGTTCAAATGTTTATCCCAGCGGTGTGACTGGGATTATTTTAAGAAGTCACACATTTCATATGACGCCTCAGCTGCTCCTTCAGACGCTCTGTAAGACTTTAAATGGCTTAAGACACAGGGACAGCACTGTTTCTCTGGACTTTTAAAAATGTCATGATCCAACGGCAGACGAATGACAGGAATTTACCCAGCCACGAATAACGCAGACTTGGAACAAAATTTGGTCAATTGATATAAACAATTGTCTGTTGTTTGGATGATTTTATTGAAGTTCTTTTGTGGTTCCGTTAGAAATACATGGCTTAAAGCCGATTCCTAGAGCTCAACATTTTTACACTAATCCTTCTGTCACTTCATTGATGTCTTGGCAGCCGCCCTGACTTTTGTGATCACTAATCCTTTGGCTTCAAGAGTTGAAAACATTGCACACAATAGCCCTAATTATACAATGTTAAACCATGACCATGTGCATTTTGTAGTTCCTTTGAAATTCCTCAATGTTAAAAATATGTTTTCAATTTGTGGAGAGATAGCTTTTCTCTATTTCTGCATTCTGTGTGGTTTGCAGTTTGTTGTAGTATAATGTCTTCTGGAAACAATAAAAAACAATATGTCAGCATAGGGATCTATGCCATACAAAAACTTCAGTTCAGTTTTACTTGGTGAACTGTTGAAAAAAGTATGCTATCGCAACAATGGGGGCCCTGGTGATCATGGTTTTTGTTTCGTAATGATCAGTATAATATATAATTTTGTTTATGATGATTTACAGCATAAGCAAAAAGTGTCATTTTTTCCTTCATCTTCAGATTATGGGGACAAAATTAGAAGATGGGGTAGGGATGCATGCGCCGGTACCAAAAAAAATTACAATTTAACTGTCACAGACAAAACATTTGTAATAGATTAATGACCAGATTATTTTATGAAATGTCTCTATATTAATATAACACGGAACAGTCAGGTTTTCACTCACTACAAAACAGTTTACGTAAACAACAAATATGTCATCTACAAACCTACTTAAAAAAAAAAAAATCTCCCAGTATCGGTTGGTATCGGATATCGGTAGATACTCAAACCCCAAGTATCGGTATCGGAAGCAAAAAAGCTGGACGGTGCATCCCTACTATGGGGGACAATCATAGTCTCCTCTATTGATAGGAATCACTGTGCAATGTCCATATGGCAAGAAGCCACAATACATCGCAAAACCACTACAGTCTTCCATCTGACTGAGATCGACACATTTTAAAACAAGTTAGTTCCATTTTAGCCTTGTTTTGGAAGTCTGGTTTTAACACAATTTACTAAAAAACTTTGAAACATGACTTGTGTTTAAATTGAATGGAGCGTACTGCGTTGAAATCGTTCAGCCAGCCTGCTTTCTGTTCAAAAGGAGGAGCGCCTGGGATATTTGTCAATATCGGTCCAATGATAGATGCAGATTTGTAACGCAGCACTAGCCTTCATGAGCTGCGGTAAAGATGATCCTTTCCAGTTGTGGATTGGGAAATTACGAGCGCATTGTGTTCAAGTGCTTTTGTGGTCGTCGCAAAGTTAAACATTGAACAACTCACAAGAACACACTGCAAATGAGTAAATTTGCCTGAGAAAATAGTCTGGCGTGGAAATAAACATAAAACTAAATTTATGTAACCTACACTAAGTAGTGTAAGCTCCATAACAATCAGCTAAAAGACTTAAAAACGCATGATCAGCTCTCCGTCTTGTTGTAAGGTCAAAGGTTAGTGGTATTTACCATCATTTTGACACCACATGAAGGCAGCATCAAACGCATGTCATTCAGAACAGAGTTTCTATCTTTCCAACCTCTAATTAAAACAGTTTAGTAGTTCTACCTGTGGATTTGGACAGAATTGGCAATTTTTAGCGTGATCTTTCGCACAGGTTAAGTCGTTGTTTGGCGTTTCTCTGATTGGTTAATCCGCCTGTCAATCACTCCCTTCAGTCTAGCTGCCCAGGCTAACAATATTGCCCCCCATATCACAGTTTTTTCAACAGTTCATATTTCTGTCTTCTTTCAACTGTCACTGCTCAACACAATCACAATACTTCGTCTGTAAAGTTATTAGTATAATAACTTTTTCAGACTTTAGTTTTGCCAATAAGTTATTTTGACAAAACTAAGTCATTCATTGTTTTAAAGAAACTCACACTATACAATCAGACCTTGTTTTTATTGACACTAGGCGTCTTTTAACCTTGATTTATCGGTGGATTCTCTCCCTTATTGATATTGTTTGTAAATATCAATAGCGCGCCCCGGGGCTGCGGCGGGACGGGTCGATGAGCGCGTGCAGCATGTCTTAGTCTAATAACAGTATGTGTCTGTCTCCTCTCTTCTGTCCGGGCCCCTAGTGACGTACTCTACTGTCTGCCAGTCCTCGACAGCAGGCAGGTCTCAGCTTTGCTCCGCTGCTCCCCTGTCCTGCCCCAATAACAACAACAACACATAAATACTTGCTCACACAGTCCCCCTCCTCTGCTATGTTGTACCT
This sequence comes from Lesueurigobius sanzi, assembly GCA_900303255.1. Taxonomy (NCBI): domain Eukaryota; kingdom Metazoa; phylum Chordata; class Actinopteri; order Gobiiformes; family Gobiidae; genus Lesueurigobius; species Lesueurigobius sanzi. The sequence continues at coordinate 82,023 of OMNZ01129429.1, read as the reverse complement.
CCCTGCTAGGCTAGCCGCTGTTGTGTCCCCGCTGTTTGCGCCCAGGGATGTGAATTATGTGCCCCGCCAACCTCCCCTCCTGCGCCCGTGACTGGACTTTTCTTCTTCTTCTTCTTCTTCTTCCTCGGAGCGAATGGCTTCCTCTTCTGCGCCCATTGTTCTTGTCTGTGTGCTGCTTGTGTGGCTCCCTAAATGCCACCACAAACAGAAGCTAGCCTAGTTTTCCGCAGAAGCCCCTAAGCATTAGAATGTTAGCATTTAGCCAGTGACAATGGTCGAGTTTATGAAGTGTTTAGCTAGATTTGCTCATTAAGCCTTCTGTAAAATCTCCCGTGAGTTCCCGTTCGAAATGATCCCTTGCGCTTGCTTGAGTTACTGTTTTGTCATGAAATATATACGTTCAATTAAGTGTTTTGTATCTTTTTGTACGTTTTACTTGAAGGGCACCAAGTTCACTGACCTGTCCAAGGTGTGCTCAAATACGAAGGTATGTCTGTGTTAGCCGCTAGCTGCTAGTGGACCATGTTAGCAATTTTGATTAGTATGGTAGGTATTAGCTTGTAGTAGGCGATATGTACACACTGCCAGTCAAAAGTTTGGAAACACTTTTCATGTATTACTTTGGCACTATTTACATCGTATGATTCTCACTGAAGGCATTAAATCAGGTTTGTCCAAACCTTTTTCATCGAGGGCCGCATACTGAATGGAGGGCCACAGATCGGTGGCCAGTTCGGTCAAACATTCGGTCAACTGCGTTCATTTAAGAACGATTGAAACCTTTCCTCATACCTGTATTTAGTCTGAAACTTTAATGCAAGCTCTGTCTCACAACAAAATGTAACTTTTAAAGTTTTTAATTGTATAGAATTGTTATATTATTGCAGAGAACAACATCTTCTCTTCACAAGAAGCTAGTGGGCTACCAAAAATTGGTCTGAAGGCCGCATTGAGGGCAAACTTTGAGGACCCCTGCATTAAACTACGAATCAACACATTGAATTATGTATGAAACAAAAAGGGTGAAATAATGTAAAATATTTTAAAATCACTGCAAAAAGAAATCGAGAAATAAATAAAATCTTATTGAAAAAAATAAAGTGGATTTGCCCTAGATTTCAGAAACTAATTTCAAGAAATGTACCAATGGTGTAAGCGATTTACACATAAATTAAGAAAAAAAAAAATCTAGTCACACTCAAAATTAGATAGCAATTTGGAATAATCTTGAAATAAGATTGTTGTTGATGCCTTTTTCTTAGTTTAACCCTTTAAGCCCTAGGCCCTTTTCTCCAAATATCACTTTTCTACATCATAGGCGTACATGGCTAATCTTGGTGTCCACACATTTGGTAGAGTTTAGGGATGACGGTGGCAGTGAAATAATAATAAATTATGTTGTTTGACAATAAAATGAGGTTGCCATGGGTTTGAATGGCAACCTCATTTGATACCACAGCGTTAGAGGATGATGAGGCGTGGCAGAACTTCTACCCACAGCAAAACTTCCACTTTATCAGCTAACTGCAAAATTCAAATGGAATAGATACACATTACGAGTTCAACCTCTAGAGGGTGTTAGCCACTCGGTTTTAGGCATAAAGGACACTTTTGAACAGGTTTGCACTAAAATGTCAAAATATTAACTGGAACATGTAGACAATACTATTAGACACCCATTTACACAGTTTATTAGCAACAAAAGTTGGTTTGGTGTTTAGTTGTTCTTTAAATCTCACCCTTTATTCTTTGCATGTTCTCAATGAGTGTCTTATTGACCTGAAATGGTTTTTCAACAGTCACAATCAGTCAGAAAAGCGGCTATACCTATTCCAATAATTCCACGTGTGCTCTTTCATGAATTGATGAGTTCAGTGAGAATCTACAGTGTAAATAGTGTTGAAAAACTAACACATAAAAAGCATTTCCAAACTTGTGACTGGTGCTGTATGTGTGTCAATGTTTTGTCTCGAAACACTGACTTGTATCCTTGTTAACCCATAGAGGTTTAGCAGTCTTTGGATGTAAAAATAGTGCTAGTGTGTTTTATTATTAACTGGGAGGATAAAGCCACAATAGAGGCCTTTGACATCTCCGCTTGAAGTGGGTGCCACAGTTCTATCACAAGTGTCCAATAAATCTACTTTATTGTATTGTCTGGAGTGTCACATGTGGCTCAACTAGGAAACATATTTAAGCAAACATAAATATTGCACGGCGATGTCTAATTTAACCATTGATGTTTTCATTTCAAGTGATGTTATTGGCAATCATGTGACAAAAACTCTATATGGAATGATTATCGTCACGACTTTTGCTACTTTTTTACGGCCAGCTGAGGCAATAGGGACTTCTGCAATCACTAAGGGGACACGGCACAAAACACAGAGGCATCTTGAAAAATGAAAATAGCTTGATTTTTGCCTATGTTTCTAAATTAGCAGCTGTGGTTATCTTACTGGTCAGAATGTACAATAAATAATCCTCTGCTAAAAATAGTGCGTATATGGTGGCAGTGCTGAACAAAGAGCATAAGTCCATGCAAGAGCCAACAGAACAACGTCAGAATGTCACCGATCATGACGACTGTCCTTTGTCCTCTTCGAAACACTTTTTATATATTGTTTTTTCTTTGTTTTCAACGCTATTTACATTGTATGATTCATTTGTAGGCATTAAACAATGAATAAAGACGGGAAAATAGTCTGAAATAACTCTGGCACCCTTTATTCTTGCCATTTTCTCAATGAGCTTTCAATTTATTTTTCTATAAATTTTTGTATAACCCAGAATCACAACGAAGTCACCAAAAAGAAGGTTGGTTTAACAGAAAATGGGTGAATGTTGATTGTCCTAGGGCATCCCTTGCCCTTAGACCCTCCTTCTCAGCAAGGAAAAACTCCAAAAACCCAGTGGGACAAACGAAGAAACCTTGGGGAGATCCACTCGTAGTGACCTGAAATGGTTTTCAACAGTCTGTGAAGTGAACACCATTTCTGTGACTACATCGCCAAGCTCATTGAGAAAATGCCAAAAGTGTGCAAAGCCGTGAAGAAAAAAGCTGCTATTTTGAAGAATCTATTTCAACTTTTATTGTTTAAAACATAATTCCATATGTGTTCATTCAGTGTGAATCTACAATGTTAATTGAAATAAAAGAATAAAAGTGTTGCCAAGTTTGAGTACTGTACTTTAGCAGAATAATGATACACTTGCTACTTGATTATGGACTTCACTGTGTAAACACTTTATTATGAGTTCCTAATATTTTACTTTTGGCTTGAGGTAATATTAGCAAAATACTGTCTGTTGTAAAGAATGTTGTTTAGATCTTTGTTACTTACTGTGTTATTTTACCCCAATCTCTGTGTTTCTTCTTCATGTCGGGAGCGCACAGACATGTCCATCTACTCAATATAGACAATAAATCATCCTCCTTAAAGGATGCCATTAGAACTACATTTACAAAAACACAAAACCTCCCCCTCTAGTCTTATCTCAAAATCTTCATTCAGCAGTGACTCACAGTGGAGCCGTGCCCTCCAGGTCGAGATCCATGACTTCAAACTGTGTCTATCCGTTGCCTGAAACCACATTTTTTCTCCCTGCGCCGCGTCTGGTGATTGAACCTTGTGACAAAGGCCTCAAAATAAACCTCGTTGCCGCGGCCTACTGCGAACATCACTGATAAACGGCTGCTCCGTTCCCCGCACGGGAGCGAGTCGGTGGTCGCGCCTCGCATACAAATGACTCCGAGGCTGCCATTGTGTTTACGCGCTCGCCATATCTGTGAAGGACGCGTAAAACAATTCAAAGTGTGCATCGTCGTGGTCCCTGGCGAGGCTGTAGATTATAAAGCCTCTCTTGTCTGTTAGTGTAAGCAGCTCTGGCAGTTTAATAGCCCCTGCTTATAAAACCAATGGTGTGTGAGGGCCGCATTCACAACCGGCATCTGTTTTACTTGTTTGTCCAAGCTGTGTACGCGTTCACGTGCCAATGCGCCGCTCGCAGGGACAGTGGACACTCCGGGCCCCGTTCAATAAACTGACCTTAGTCTCTTTTTTTTTTTTTTTTTACTTATAATTTTCAGATGTAACACGCTGCCCAGTCGGAGAACGCTGAAGAACTCCAGACTGGTCTGTAAGAAGGATGACGTCCACGTTTGCATCATGTGCCTACGCGCCATTATGAACTACCAGGTCAGACTCCAACAATGTCCACACGCAGAAGAGACACTGCCATTTGTTCAGGTTTTGGGGGAGTTAGCTCTTAACATACAGTATAAATCGTAGGCAATGATTCTTCAGTCTTCATCTGTACTCTGTAGTTGAGGTGTTGGACGTTTAGTTCTTCATCCAAAGAACTTTGTCAGCACTGAGCAAAATTGACACACTGCAGTAGACAAGAACCAGTAGGAGGAGTTTACCTGTAAGTTCCACCTCTCTTAGTTCAAAAGGTTGGAGATAAAGGTGTTAATTTAGCAGTAGATGGTGCTAAATCTACAACAATATCCTTCGGCCAAAACTATCCCTCTGACATACTGGGTCAGAGGCCAGGGCAGGGCCATAGAACGGTGCATACAGCCTTAGGACAAAGCCCAGGGTAAGGCAATAGGAAGGTAATGAGCAGTAATTAGGTGTGAATAGTCTAAGGTGTTTTTCTCCAACCTTTAGAACTAAGAGAGGTGGGACTTACAGGTAAACTCCTCCTACTGGTTCTTCATAAAAGACCCATGAGCGTGTCAATTTTGCTCAGTGGTGACGAATTTCTTTGGATGAAGAACGAAATGTCCTGCACTTCAACTACAGAGCACAGATGAAGACTGAAGAATCTTTGCCTACGATGACTCCTGTACGACTGAGAACTTACACAGATATACAGGTATAAATGTTCACAAGGAAACACAAAAATGCCTAATCTTCATAATAAGGTGTTTAATTAATAGTTTAAGTCAGTTTCTCCATAGATTCATATGAAAAAATATATATTCAAGGACAATTTTCTCAAAATTAATTTTTCTTTCATTGCTGCAACCACATTTTCACTTTAGCAGCATCTACAGACTAAGAATAATTTGAAGTTTTGAACCTTAAAAAATGAGTCAAAGTTAGATTTTTTACAGATTTGTTTTACAGATTGTTTTCCCCATATTGATGTCAGTAATACACAGCAAAAGTTTGAACTTGATATAGCTAACTTATAATTTTCTCCCTATTCACCTGCCGTGTCTCGCCTTAAGCACAAGCCAAATTCAATCAGCCTCCTTCATTTCACATATTGCGCCCCAGTGGGTCCTCTTCCACATTAATTAACTTGTTTGTCTGTGTCCTCTCTCTCCCTCCACTTGGTTCTCGTTGCAGTACGGCTTCAACATGGTCATGTCGCACCCTCACGCTGTGAATGAAATTGCACTAAGTCTCAACAATAAAAATCCCAGGTAACGTATCGCCACATTTTCTTTCCTTTTATGGTCTGAAAATCAATTTGCTCGGTTGAGTTTTGTTTTTCAGTGGCACGACTACAACTACATACAACCCTATATGACAACTAGTCTAAAAATACACCTAGGGAATCTGTATAGTTATTATTATGAAACCAAAGAAGTTTATGTGGTTTATGACTCAAAGATGGGCCGTAATAAAGTAGATGAGCTTTTTCATCAATGCTTTGGATCAACAGAATTGAGTGAGGTAATACTGTATTTTGATATTATACCAAAAGAATTACAGTACATGTATGTTTTGAAGCTTGGTCCCACAGCTGCACAGTTGAGAACCGCTGCTCAAAAATACAATGCAACTCTAAAATGTTATTTACATCATGCCATTTTTCCAGTAAGATTTGCTACTGAGTCTGGAAAATTGTACAGTTTCAATAATGGCACTTATATGGAGGAGGGTATGCACGTGATGTCACAACATGGCAACAACTAGTCTGTCAAGTGTGTTTTCATGCACAGACATATCAGTCTGGTCACTCCGCCTCGACCAAACTCGTACCAAACAACCGTGTAATCAGATTAGTTTATTTGCAGCGTCACTCTTGCACTGCGGAAGTGACAACTCACAGATTCCACAGATTTGCTAATGTGGCTATTTAATTGGATAACTTGAGCTCTCTCGGTTTAAAACTTTAGTGGACTGTAAATAAGTCATTTCTGGGCCGATTTGAGCTAAATAAAAAGTGTGAAGTAGCTGAAAGCTCTGTTTCTTTCTTTTAATCCGGACACTAGTCACCGTTTTGCTGCAGAGTGACAGAGAGAGGGAAAGAGGGAGAAAGAGAGAGCATCCAGCGGCTCGACTGAGGGGATTTTTATGGTCGAAAGGTTGTTACAAGGTTCGGGTCAGCATTTGGGTTTGGATGCAGGTCCACTAATTCCCGACCTCTGCTGTGAATACAATTGTGCTCAAAAGTTTACATCCCCTGGAAGAATATCAGGGTATGTAAACTTATGCATTTCATAGAATATGAAGGATAACACAATAAGCTTTATTTCACTCATGGTTAGTGGTTGCGTGAAGCCATTTATTGTAAAAAAAATAACAAAAAAAAACCTGTTTCTTTACGTTTGTTTTCAACTAGAAACCAGCCAAATGTCCCTGATCAAAGGTTTACATATTGTGCATCTTGAAACAACACTCAATTTTGTCAGAGAGTCCTGTATTTCAGCTGAAGTGATTTTTTCTTTGCAACAACAGTTGTTGAAGGTCATGTAAACATTAGATCAGTAGTTTCTGTTTCATTATTTCAAAAGAGTAAACTCAGTAAATGGCTTCGTACATCCAAGTGGAAAAAAGATTTTTGTGTCATCATTCATACTCTATGAAAAAAGACTAAAAGATTAAAAGGGTATGTAAACCTATGAGCAGAACTGTACTTATATCTTGAATAGTTGTAAACAGCGAATCCGTCTGTTGACAAGTTGTGTAGACATGCTCATTTGGCCACAGATTACATGTGATCTACATAAAGTGTGATCTCATACGTAGCCAATAGCAGTTTTCTTCTTTCGCACCTGCTCTGGGAGATTCAGTCAGTCCTTTAGTTTTTCTAGCCCAGGGGCACATCCGTTGTGAGTGACAGGCAGAGCCCTCTCCTCCTCACACTCCTCCACATCAGCAGCTGTTTCCACAGGCAGTCCACAGAAGGCCGGCTCCACGCCGAGTGTGCGCCTGGGCGTGTCTCACTCCTGCCTCGGGCTCAAGGATTTCCCCCAAAAGTCAAAGTCAAACCACAGCTACATGAACTACATGAACTGTCACACCGCACCTGTCTGCTCAAGTTACATCAAACGTGCATGAAGGAGCGGGCAGCCAGCTTACCTTTTGTTTTACATTTATTATGTGTGTGTGTGTGTGTGTGTGTGTGTGTGTGTCTTTGCGGGAGGGTTTACATTTGCAACACAATTAGTAATTTGCTTGCCCTTACTTGCTTTTTTTTAGGTGTTCCAAACCAAATAGAATGTTAAGCAAGACATCTTTTGGCCATGCTCCACTAGGTTTTAGGGATAAGAATTCATGAATTACTGTAGATACAAAACATTGAAAATATCATAGCATGCAGATACATTTATGTTTTATTCATTTGGATGAAGGAAAAGTTATATAAATCCTTCAGAGACCAGTTCAGTAGAATAAATGCAGAATGAAGGATCTTATGTGGGTCAGTGTTGAGGAATCATCTTTTTTAAATTCTCTGCTTTATTATGAGTCATTTTTGACACATTTCAAAGTACACTGCAAACAATCTATATATATAAGAAAAAACACCAATAACAATCTTATTTCAAGTTATTTTTGTTTAATTTTGAGTGTGATGAGGCTGTTTTTCTTAATTTTAGTGTAAAGATCTTGCCCCATGGACAAGTATCTTGAAATTAGTTTCTCAAACACGGACAAATGTACTTATTTCAGGAAAATTTCTAGATTACTTAACTTACGATATATACTTAAGATATGACTTACTATGATATGACTTTTTGCAGTGTATATGTTTAAAAAGGCAAATGGTTAAGTTATTTTTACACAGCACACTGCTAAAAAAAAATGCCATCTTGGTTTAGCAAAATAAAAAAAATTCATCTTATTTCAAGTCATTTGACATTTATCATCTGATTTTAAGTGTAATGAGATTTTTTTTTCTTGAATAGCTTGAAATAAGAATATATGACCTGGATTTGAGCGAGTAAGAAACATGCATCCGCCAATGGAATAAGTATTTCTGCGACTAAAACAAGAAATACCACCTTCTTGGACCTAAAATAAGTTTCATTTTCTTATGGCACATATGAAAATGATTTAAAAAATGACATCTTACTTGAAATAAGGGTAAAAATCTAATTCCGTTGGCAGACAGATGCCGTTCTTTCCGGGTTATAAGCCGCTACTTTTTTCACACTCCTTGAACACTGCGGCCCATACAACGATGCGGCTAATTGTAGACCTAAGCCAAGCCGCGCACTGTTTCCATTTGATTTGGGAGTGTGACTGACGCAGAATCAGCGCTGGCAGTTGTTAAGTGCATCTCCCACCTGTGGCATTCACCTGCAGCACCGACAGCGCCCCTCCCCTTCAGCATCGGGGAATAAAGGCCCCATATTACAGCGTGAATACATACGGATTATAGACAGGTGCGGACAGGTTTTTTTCCTTTTAAACTTGGTTGGTGCGTCTTATACTCAGGATATTACGCTACTTGGCAAGACAGAAATACTGAAATTAGGGTCATATATACTTCTTTCTAGCCATTGTAACTCACATACCCTTTTCAAGAAAAAAATTACTTACTTCTTTCTTTTTGATTGACAAAGTTTACCTAACTAGTGTTGCTTACTGTTGTCTATTTTGTCCCTTTGTGCCTTTCAGAACTAAAGCTCTAGTCTTGGAACTCTTGGCGGCAGTTTGTCTTGTGCGAGGGGGCCACGAAATCATCCTCTCAGCGTTTGACAACTTTAAGGAGGTACGCAGCTCATGGGACAGGACTGGGGGGGGGGCACGAATAACTATATGCCATTACGTTTGGACTGTGTAGTTTCAAAGCAGTGACTCAACGCATTGGAATTTGCTCTCCTGACACACTTCTCCTGGAGCTGCCCGGGTTATTGTGTCTAGGGCTGGAATCTCAAGGAGGGATTACAGATTTTGCCGCATATGAACCCACTCAACTTCTGTTAGGGATGGAGTTTACGGATCTCCAAAGGGACGTGTGCATTTGCAAGAACGTTTTTGAAAGACTGGCCTGTGTTTTTTTTTACACATTTTGCCCGAGACCTAAGTGTCGAGAGGCACATGTTTTCAGTGTGTGCCATAGCGACAGAAGTCAGGCTTCGCCAAATCGGTTTCGGTGCCAACGGCTTTCAATTTCAAAGTCTAAAACGTCAGCGGCTCAGTCAGTCTCTGTTTGACCTCGTTTAGTCCTGGTTTAGTCGTGGTTTAGACCTGGTTTAGACCTTGTTTAGACTTAGTTTAGTCCTGGTTTAGTCCTGATTTAGACCTGGTTTAGTCATGGTATAGACCCAGCTTAGATCTGGTTTTGTCCTGGTTTATACCTTGTTTAGACCTGGTTTAGTCCTGGTTTAGACCTAGTTTAGACCTGGTTTAGTCCTGATTTAGGCCTGGTTTAGTCCCGGTTTAGACCTTGTTTAGACCTGGTTTAGACTTGGTTTGGACCTGGTTTTGTCCTGGTTTAAACCTGGTTTAGTCCTGGTGTAAACCTGGTTTAGTCCTGGTTTAATTCTGGTTTAGACCTTGTTTAGACCTGGTTTAGTCCTGTTTTAGACTTGGTTTAGTATTGGTTTAATTCTGGTTTAGACCTTGTTTAGACCTGGTTTAGACTTGGTTTCGACCTGGTTTCGACATTGTTTAGCTCTGATTTAGACCTAGTTTAGTCCTGGTTTAGTCTTGGTTTTAACATTGTTTAGATCTGATTTAGACCTAGTTTAGTCCTGGTTTTGACATTGTCTAGATCTGATTTAGACCTAGTTTAGTCCTGGTTTAGTCCTGGTTTAGACCTGGTTTAGTCCTGGTTCTTCATTTAAAAAAATCGCACCTATAACTCTTTCAATAATAAAACTAAATTTGTGTGAAATATTAGTACATGTGATAGTGGTACTTATACTTTTAGAATGTTAATATGATACTATATGTTATGATTACTCATAACGAAGTGAATTAGCCCCTCCTTTATCTGTACTTAAGTAAGAAAACTGAATACTCCTTCCATCGCTGCACGAATGCCACATGAGTAGTCTGCAGAAAACAGTTTGACGCAGACGGAGCAGCCACAGAAACGAACCTGATTTGACCTTTTGTTTGTCCGGGCACAACCAGCAGGGGCTCTATGATGGAGTGGGCGCTAACTCCAGCTAGCACCCCCCCCCCCCCCCCCGACCCCCTGTTCCAACCCAGGGGTCGACAAACACCGTCCCGACTGCGGTTAATGCAATATTTACACGGCTGAATGAAATATTGAGTGGCGCTGTCGGAGGCGCGGCATTAGTGGTAGATGAAGGAGCTGGGGAGATGTAGGCGTCTAATGAGCTGGAGATCGAGCGTGTAGTTAATACATGAGTCGTATCCTGGAATTCCATGTTTTTTTTTTGCACATGCGTTGAGTCGGTGATCTAAAACAGTGGAAGAACTGAGTGGCATGAAGACAACAAGCTCCCGCAGCCCCCTCGCTGCCCTCCTCCCCCTGTTTGTTTGTTGTCATGCTCCATCTCTCTCATCGGCCTCTGCTTGAACTCACTGAACTCTGCGTTTTCTCTCCTTATAAATGCTTTCGTCCCAAACACAATATTTTACACAATTCTCCTACCTGCTACGCCAACCAATCTACACAACCACATGCTCTAATGCGTGCCCTCTCGTTTGATGTGTCACGTTGTAAAAGTCTATCGCGGAACTAGGCCTGTCACGATAAATTATTTTTAAGGATGATATATCGCCTTAGGAAATATCGCGATAATCGATATTATCGTCTAAACACGTGTCTAAATTGTTGTATAATGCACGTGCAATTATCCATGACACCAAAATCTGGCTTAAATTAAACTTGTTTAGAAATAAATATAGCAATTACATTAATACATTAATAATAAGATTACAGAAGAAGTAGACTGTTTAATTCCATTTTATTATTATGTTTATTTTGATCAAAATACTCTAAACCTGAGTGGCTATCGGAGAGAAAAAAAAAGCGAGTCCCATACAGCAGTGTTTCCCAACCAGGGGTACGGGGACCCTTGGGGGTACGCGAGAGCTTAGAAGGGGGTACTTGGAATAATTTCAGATACAAAATGAGATAAAACTGAATTGTATTTTTGATCATTTTGTTCAAAGAAAAGCTATTTAAAATATTTAACTGTAAAGAGTGAGATTTTGAGAACATTTAGTAGCCTTTCTACTGATAAATAGTTTTGACTTTTGATCTAATCATCGAAACCATCAAGACGGGGTACTTGGAGTGTAAATAAAAGATCCAAGGGGTACGCAAGACGAAAAATGTTGGGAACCACTGCCATACAGTGCCTAACGCGAGCCTCTCTCCTCTGAGGGCCTGGTAAAAAAAACACCATGCTCTTCACTTTTATACGTGTAAACAAAGTGCGTACTAGATCTGGAAAGTTTGGCGAAAATATCAGCGTTTATCGCCATAACTGTGAAGAACTTTGCTTATTTCTCAGGTTAGCCTTTAGTATTAGCCGTGGCGGATTTAACGCGTGATCCTCCGCTCCACACACCGCACACGCAGATGCTCTCCGTTTGTTCACAGCTAAATACAGAAGTACCACGGCTTTTTGACTTGTACAACGTAGTCCAGGAGAATAGCCGTCTACGAAAGATAAAACGTGTGCTCTGTAAAAGGGCTGAGAGCGGTCCATGTCCGACAGGTCGCTCTTTTTAGCACAGGTCACGCTTTTACACACGTTTTCCAGCATGTTTCCTTAGTATTCACATGTTAGACAAGACATACCTGGTTTGGCTATACTGTAAGTCCGCTCACATCACCGATGAGTCATGGGTTTATTCAGTCCTCGCTCTATCCATTGAGTTTAGCAGGTGGAAAAGTTTTGTAGCCACACACGCTGTGCTGTTTACACCCTGCCTCGCTCTGAAAGCCGTGTCCACTGATATATAAATAATATGGATACATGCATAATCTACGTAATGTGTTGGTGAGGCCTGTTTTACGCACATAGGGAGACTACACGATGCCTGCGCTACACAGACCGATGCTCTTTGCGCAGCGGATTACGCTCATTCTCCTGTAATAAAGCAGCACGTGTGTTTAGCGAATTTATCGAGCCTAAAAATGTTATCGTCCTTCCTTTTACTTAAGTCGATATAGTAATTATCGTGACAGGCCTACGCGGAACCCTGCTCAGTGGGTCGCAAGCCTTTGACAATTCTTTTGGTAATTTTTGACAGGAAGAATTATCCTCAGTGCTCAAATCAACTAAACTCAGCAAAGAAATACTGTAGTATTGAAGTAAAACTTATCATGATGTATTGAAAGTGGGTCCAGAACCTTCACCAGAACCACTGTATTAACTATTTAAGCCCTATAGCCCCCACAGTTGGTGCCTCGCTTTCAGATACAGTTACTGACGTATGTGTTTTATGCAGCAAAATATTCCAAAGTTGCAAATTAGTGACAGCTGATGTGGGATTATCCATTTCTGTTGTTATTTGCCACATCACAGGGAGGAAAAAGGCCTTTTTGCAGGAAAATGTGTGTGGTTTTTTCAGGCGGTAATTCATTCAAACCCATGGCAACCTCATTTTATTGTCAAACAACATAATTTATTATTATTTCACTCCCACCGTCATCCGTAAACTCTACCAAATGTGTGGACACCAAGATTAGCCATGTAAATAAATGATATTTGGAGAAAAGGGCCTAGGGCTGAAAGGGTTAAGTCATTTTACTTGAATGAACAACACAAATCTTATTCCTTTGGCAGATTTTCTTTACTTGGCAGGTCAGAATTACTCAAATCAAGGTCAAATATTCTTAAATGCAGAAATTTTAACTTATTAAGATGTCTTTTTTCATTGTAACTTAAGTTTAGTGTCCATGATCTTCTTTTGTGGCTGCAGTTTGGCGTCTATTGTGTACTATGGTTTAAAAAGTAATGATTGAATATTGAACATTTCAGAGGAAGCCTTGATAATTTGCTGCTTGAGCATTTTAGTTTCATGGTTTTTAGTGACACAATGGTTTCAAAGAGGATCCTGTGCAATAGATGAACAGAAGACTGGAAACACAACCATCTTAAATCAGCTAAATAACAAATACCTTTCATTTTAAGTTGAACAATGCTTGCTCTTACCTGTATTGACAAAAACTACTCAATTTAAGATCAATATTCAATACTTACCTTAGACGTAGGTTGTACTTTTGTGCAGTTTTGGCATATGTATATCAATCAATCCATCCATTTGACCTTGATTTGTAGTTAAGTAAAATTATCTACCAATGGAACAAGTATTCTCTCTTATATATTGTATATCTTATTGCACAAAATTAGAAAGTAAATCTAGATGCGTTTCCGTATTTTAAGTTCAGAAATACTTGTTCCTTGTCTGAATCACTCAGAATAAGGACAAATATTCTGAGTTCGAGCAAATTTAACATACCAAGAGATCAGTTTTTGCAGTGTAGGGCAAGTATGGGCAAACTTCGACTCAAGAGCCACACCGGGTTTTAGAACATGCCAGGGGGCCGGCCCGGGTGCGGTTTTATGCGTTTTTCAAACAAGTACAATTTTCACAAAGACCTTGAACAATTAATTACACAGAGCAAAAGCAGCATTGAAGTAGTTATGCTTTTTTTTTTTTCTTTGTCGATGAAAACATTGGTGCTGTTGAACCCTTTTAGCCAGTGCATATAGATCTAGGGCTTGGTCATGTTTCTTGGGCCAGATTGAAGAGCTAAGACGAGCCACATTGGCTCCAAGGCTTTAGTTTGCCCTCCTCTGCTCTAGGGGCTTGTCTCCCGATTCAGTTTTATTGTGAGGGCTTGTTATATAAATGTTTGATGGCTAAGTGCCTATTCATAAATTAGAAAATCTTGTGTTTTCATTGTGGACAGGCCTGGGCATCGAATATTTCCTAATAATACATCCAGTGTGATAAGTACATACCGTGCTCTACTGTATTTTCCTATGACTCAGCACTCTTTTCTTTGGAGGGATTCGGACGATACTTTCAGCCAGCTTCATGACTTCTTTATATAACCTAAAATGGAAAATACAAACAGCAGATTATCTATTATTATGTGTTTTTGTCCACGTGGCCTTGCTGCTGGTGAATGACTGATGTGAATGTTTGTTGCAGGTTTGCGCAGAGGAGCAGCGCTTCGAGAAGCTAATGGAGTATTTCAAAAACGAGGACAACAATATCGACTTCATGGTACGCTTCACTCTCCTAATGACTATTGATGCCTCTCTAATCCCCTGGAATCCTGCATCACCGACTCTGGGGCCGCAGCTGATGTTTTTTTGAAGGTGTTTTTCTACCTGAAGTAAAGCTGAATAAGAAGTTGTACAGCTTCCCTTCCACTTTTCGCCCAGAGCTTTAAGTCCGTATATTGTGGCTGATGCAGTGGTGTGGAGGGGAGCAGCAGATGTGATACAGCTCAGACATTAATCATCTATCCCAGGAGGCATTAGGATTTTGGAAGAGGATGTAGAGGATGTATGTATATGATTTTTATATTCTGTTCAATTGAGGAAAGGAATCACTGCGCCAATGTTGTAGAAACGCTCTGTTACTTTTCAGTTCGCAGCCATACTGGAGAAAACATACAGAAAAGAGACCTCCTATTATTGGGCTTTATAAAAATGTTCCTGTATCATTTCCTCCCATTTTCTAATGCTGACAAAGGGAGGACATTTAATTTAAACTGTCAGCAGTGGCCCCTTTATGGAGCTCATAAATCTGTGCGCTTATCCCTGTTCTTCACATGCATGTTTTACAAGTTCAGACTGCAAAGAAAGCAGAGTTTACAAACACGGGGACACCAACAACATCCAGCACGTAATGGGTTTTGTGATTGATTAAAGTCAGTGGCGGTCAGGGGGGAAATCCTAATATTAATACAAACTAAAGCGCATACAATGAACTCTGTCAAACAAGTTATTTTGCTTGTGATTATAGTGAGTTCCAATGATTTGAGTCAATTTTGTGGTTCAAAAAAATGCCCAAATGTTTTATCAGTTGTTGATATCGTGTAAAGAGGGAGGATCTGAGGCTGTTGTTCATAAGTGCGCACAGGGCCCTCGGCATAGGCGAACCAGGCGGGTACCTAGGGTCTAAGACGACAAAAATGTAGCTGTCTGCTGTGTTCAGACCAAACGCGATTTGGACGGCAAAGGTGTCTGGTTCGTTAGACGAGCGCCAAGGGCCGTCAAGAGATCTCGCGGCCGCGTCACGCGCGTCCAGAGCTGTGCGTTGGAAGCTTTTCTCACGTTTCAAGCGTCTGATGTGTGTGACAACTGTCCCAAGACGCAAAAGTTCGATAAATAAGATAAATAGATAAGAGGCATTTTCGCTGTTCTTCTTGGGTTCATCCCGGAACCCGGGAAAACAACGAAAACAAATAACCTGGCGCAAATGGTGAAACTCACCAAACACTGTACGCCTCTGAATAATCTGTTAAATCCAGACACGTTGGCGCGCCCTATGACGACGTTGTCTGACTTTATTTAATAAATAAAGCCAAGCCACTGTCTCGATGAGATCTACCATTGTAGAAATAAACCACCGGCAACACAGAAGCCCCTCCCAACACGCTCTTTTCCAGACTTTTGACTCTCATGCTTCTAAAGAGGCATTTCAAGCGTTTTTGTGTTTGGTCTGAACACACCATTAGTGTCCATTAAAGGTTGCCAGGTTTGTGCCCAAGGCATGTCATATTGTGTCTTTTAATTTCTAATTGGGATGTTGTGTGAATACATTTTGAACTTGAAATTTATCTTTTTATTGGAAAATGCTGCTTGTACATACTTATGACCAAAATAACAATCTACCAGTCTGTCTCTCTATTATCTATCTACTGTATGTCTCTGCATCTATTCTGCAGCATTTTTCACATTGTTTTCTTTTTCTCATCATGTGACATTGGAGCTACTTCTTTTAAACCACAGAAACAGTGCTGCTGATGGCACATTTTCACATTCATCTATAATGTCCTCTGAAGTGATTAAAGCATAAATACATGGTTATATAAAGTCTTGTCCTGGTAGAACTTGAACGCACAAAGCAGCAGCACATACAGACTCATCCTCTCTGTGCTCGTGTGTGAATCCCCAGGTGGCGTGTATGCAGTTCATCAACATTGTTGTGCACTCAGTGGAGGACATGAACTTCCGAGTCCATCTCCAGTACGACTTCACCAAGCTGCTTCTCGACGACTACTTAGATGTGAGCTCAAATCAATACTGGATGCTGTTTGATATTTGCACTTTGTAATGAGAATGTGTGTTGGGTATTTGCAGAAACTGAAGCACACGGAGAGCGATAAGCTCCAGGTTCAGATCCAGGCCTATTTGGACAATGTGTTTGATGTGGGGGCTCTTCTGGAGGACGCAGAGACCAAAAATGCAGCTCTGGAGCGGGTCGAGGAACTGGAGGAGAATATGTCCCATGTAAGATTTTTTTTGACATGTTTGATACTTAACATAAGAAATATTCCAACTTTTTTACACCAAACATTCCAACTATTGATTGATTGTTTGTGTAGCCCATCCGGTTTTGTTTTTTGCCTCTAAATGACCTCCTCATGATGGGCCATGACGTGTTTGGCATCATTATTTTCAGCACAAATTAAATTTTCATCATCTCTATGCTGTAGTTGGGTCATGTTAAACAATCATGATAGAATCAGAAAAAACAAGACTAAAACTAAATATTTCTCACATAATTATAACGATTTTGAGCTGTTTAAAAATAAAGGTTGACCTGACCTTCTGTGTACCATCTGCTTATACTCCATACATCTTGCTTTTTTTTTTCTTCTTTTTACCATACCATACTATACCAACTTTATTTATACTGAACTTTAAAAACTTTGCAGTTGGCCAAAATGCCGTACACAAGTCATAATACAAAAAAATATGAAAAACAGCAGAAACACAAAGATGCTAGATACATCCATCATAACAGATACCAAACAAATCAATCACATACAACATTGGAAATCAGAAGAAAAAAAAACGCATTTTACACTGATGGCCCTCCATATTTTGAAAAAAATTGACACGAGTGGTCATCCATGAATTTGCTTGTCAATGATCTCACAGACTCAGGAAAGCAGCACAGTCTGCTCCCTCCTCCTCCTCTTTCTCCTTCATCGCACTGCAGCCTCAATCAGCATTTGCATCATGTCTACGCTCTCACAGGAAACAAGCCTAAGTTAAACACAGTCCTGAGATAAAGATAATACCTCGATTGTCCTGCTCTGGTGCTGGTATCAGAGCGTGCTGTGGCAATGGGCTCTCCGTGTGGCAAAAATGTGACCAAAACAATGCCAGCACGTGTAAACATCTCAAACACCTCCTCACCCCACCTCCGGTCTGTGGAAAAACATTCAACTCTGGTACTGATCCCTAGGCTTATGCTAAAACATTTGGGGACTACTGGTATCAGAGATAAAAATAAAAAAAAAACAATAACAACACACATCTTGAAGCCCAGCCCAACCCACACACAATGTAATGCATGATATCTCAGCCTCAGGCAAATGACAATAAACACATCCAATCATAAAGCAATGAACATTGTCTATTATTACTTTGTTTTATAGCTTATACTATTAATGAACAAAGTAGCGCCCTTCACAATTAAAAGCTAAACACCTTAAGGACTTCAGTGTTGAAGGTTAACCATATTACTACCAAATCTTACTACATTTTCATTTTCCAGATGACAGAAAAGCTGCAGGACACAGAGAACGAGGCGATGGCCAAGATTGTGGAGCTGGAGAAACAGCTGATGCAAAGAAACAAGGATCTAGACTCGATAAGGGTCAGTATTTCCACCATAATGTTTTAAAATAGATGAGCAAAAAAGTAATGCTTGTTTAATTATCCAACACAGGAACACTACAAAGAAACCACTACCCAGGTCCTGGCTCTGCGGCAGATGTTGAAGGAGAAGGACGAGGCCATTCAGAGGCAATCGAAGCTGGAGAAAAAGATCCACGAGTTGGAGAAGCAAGGCACGATTAAGATCCAGAAGAAAGGAGACGGTGACATTTCCATCCTGGCTGCGCCCTCGGCGCTGGCAGGAGGGACAGTTGTGGGGCCCAATAACACGGCCCTCAGTCCCACACACGGGGCGGTCACAGTGGGCTCGGTCGCTCCCCCACCTCCCCCTCCTCCACCACCACCGATCAATGGCACATGTAAGTTTGAATATACAAGTGCTGAGAAAAGATGCTTATAGAAATATCAGCTAATGTACTGTCTGAAACCTCTTCTTTCAAAAGGATTCTGAAAAGGAGAGTAAACCGTTCACAGTTCAATATTAGTATTAGTAAAGTATAGGTGCTAAGAGCAGTTAGCACCTAAAGAAAGCCAGGCCCCACCCGCGGTCCATGTTCCACAGTCTGAGAACCACTGCTCTATTGTAAATGACCCTGAAGAAGTCTAACATTGCCACTGTCCTGTCTCCTCTCCTAGTACACAACGGGCCGCTGTCGGTGATCCCCGCAGCTGCTCCCCCACCTCCTCCACCTCCTCCTCCTCCTCCTCCGCCCCCTCCTCCAGGTCCGGACATGTCTGTGCCGCCGCCACCACCGCCACCTCCTGCAGCGCCCCCTCTGCCAGGAGGTGGCACCCCCACGGTCATCATCAACTCTGGGCTAGCCGGTAAGAAGATACCTCTATTTTCACTATTTTACTCCCTAAAAACTAATGAATACACTTAATATCAGTTGTTGCATTAGTTTGAAATCCACATATACTTTATAAAGATGTAAAAGCTATTGATTGACCATTAGATGTAGTTTATGCATGTGTTGCTACCCTACCATCACACGTGTCTGGTTTACAAACAAGTCAGGAATGGTTAAGGCGAAGATAACTTATGAAGAAGATTTATTTATTTAGCACATTACACTGCGCTTCACATCAGCAGCAGCAGCGCGTCTATTTTAGCTGAAATGCTACTATTTCTACTTTGAAAAGGGAAAAGCAAAGAGACGTTTGTGCTTTTCTCCGATTGGAATCTGCAAAAGTACGGTAGGCGGGTACTAACAGGTGTTTCACCCAGTTATCTTGAAGTATTGCTGTAACAAATGGATTTTGAGGAGAATAGTCCGACCTGGAAAAAAAAAGTTCTTTGTCTAAATTCTGAAGAATAACAATCACTTTTTGGGTCATGTACTATATAAAACTATTTAGAAATCACCCACCGACATCATTCTCTTGAGTCACGTCGCGGAGAGCTGACCGTTGCGAAACCTGACCGCTGGAGTCTGCAGCCTGACCCCTCTCGCAGGGTTAGACATTAGCACACTTACAGGTTTCTAATAAGTTTCATCGACTCCAGCATCATTGACTTTCATTAGACAAGGACACAACTTGTTATTGGGCTGAGACTTGAACCGCATGACAATCAGAGCAGTATAATTCAAGTTTGTTTGTTTTTGTCCTATAAAGTTGTGCTTGAGGAAGACTTTTAATTCTCCGGATCACATCTTGGCAGTTTTCTTCGCTCTTCTGTTGACAAAGTTGCTAAGTGTTTCTGAAGCCTTTCCAATGTCATCTCTATCTCATTTCCTGTCAGGGCACGCTGGCCTCAAAGGAATTCAGATAACGCTCGAATGTGTCGCTTATCTGTAAACCTCTGTGGCTTAAATGGTTCTCAACTGGTGCGGCGTCGAGACCCATCATCACCCTCCAAGCTGCGGCCCAAATCAAAATGCTAAAGAAAGACTCTACAGGTGAATAGGGGAAAAGTAGCGTCGGCGCAAGATGTTGTCCACATATTTTCTTCACTAGCTTGTCCCAGAGAGAATATTATCATACGTTACCTACATCACACTCCTTAGTGTGGACTTTACGCACTCCACGTGGATACCAAATGTGTTGATATTTATGCTTGGACCCACGAGTGAAAGGAGCGAAAGGGGAAGGTAAAAAGTGCAGCTGGAGTCATTTCCTGGTCCACGACTCGGCAAAACTTCATAATATAACCATCGTAAAGAGTGAATTTGGTCATTTTTCCACTTTAACATGGTAGCTACGATGTTTAGCGACGAAACTACACTGACGTCTCGAAATTGCCCACCCCATGGGAAAATCTATGGTTTCACCTGCCATGTCTCGCCTACAAACTATAAAACATTATGTAAAATACGGTGAGGCAACTCTCCAGCACGTTCCTTACAGATCCAAGAATCCCCCTGGGCTCCTCGACAAAGAGAATTCACTCTTTTCAAATTATTTGTAATGATTTTCAGTCATGAATCAAATCAGAGTGGGTGTATCTTAGCATAAAATACCTCTTGAAACAGTCTCACCAAACTGCTTCCTTCAGATATGGCTAATAATAATAATACAAATAGTGATAAAGTCGGTTTGAAACTCTAAAACCAATAAAGCTGAAATTGCAATTTTAAGCGAATCAGGTGGTGTTTTTTTCAGTAGATCAAATATTGTATTAAAAGCCTCCCAACTCTCTGTAAAGGATTCTGCCCACCAGTTGAGAACCACTGGCCTAGACGTAATAGACTGGTGTATTTAGCCGTGTCTTTGTTGTATCACTAACTCTTCCTTTTTCTCAACCACCTTTTTTTTTATGAATAACTTTTCTGCCGACCAGAGGGACCCATCAAACTGTTCTGTAGGTTTTGCCTGTCAACTTTCTCCCTAATGTCTTCATCTCTCCCTACATGTTTTGAAATGTCCACCCAAGTGTGTTAAAATACAGACGTTTCATGGTTTTACAGTTTTCTCACTTGGTTTGGTCCACGTTCATATAGTGAAATATATAGAAAGTACATGCTTTTTCATTGTAAACAGAACCCTCAATGTTTTACAGGGTCAAATCAGGTCATACACGGCAAAAAAATCATATCTTGATAAGTTAGAAAGAGTCATTTTAACTTGCCAATGGGGTAAGATTTTTTTTCTTATAATTTCCAAATAAAATGAGGTGAAATCAGTGCAATACAAATGTAATCTTACTTTGGGTGCAATAAGATGCTTTTGTTTATGTTAATTACAAACAAATCAATATTATTATATTATATAGATTATGTTACTTTCCTGTAGTCAACTCAAGACCAAATATTCACAATTCAACAAAATTACACTCTTTTCAATTCAGTTTCAGATGTGTTTTTGCAGTGTAACAATGCAGACTTGCCACTCGTTGGGCTTCTGTTGCCGTTCTTTAGCTATGCTCTGCCTATAACATCACTCACATTCCCTCTATAGGGGTTTGTACCCATGTCTGCTCTGACAGTGAATATGATCAAATATTTAGACTTAATTTTACACTGCAAAATGTATATCTAGATACATTAAAATTACTCAAATGAAGAATATCTGTCGATTTGAGTGGAATAATTGTTGCCTACTCAAATAACAAGCAAATTAACTTATTTCAGGAACATTTTCTTAATTTTAGTTTTTCTGTGTCATGGACAGTGAACATCATGACAGTTTTCTTCAAACCTTCTCTGTCATGAATGTTCAAAAGGGAAAGAAAGGTGTCCTCATCGTTGGATAGGGTCTAAATACCGATGCTATTCTACATTTTTCATTTTATTGATTCATTTCCTTCAAAAATGACATTTAAGATAAAAAAATACATGACAAAACTGCCAAGTCATTTCAGTTTGATTGAAAAGGAACCGAGAGAAGAGCAATTTGTATTTCCTTTCCTCTCAAATCCTTCTTCTAAATTTCCATTATTGTTGAGTTATTGCTGTAGAAGACACACATATGATTTTACTACTACTACTACTGCATAATGAAATAATTAGAAGAGGTCTGAAATGTGTCTGAACCCACAATATGAGATTTTTTAGTTTTTTCTCCCTAAAAATGCTGCCATTTCAATTGAGAAAAACTGTGACAACTGCATTTCAAAGCGTTGCATGGTCGACTGTGACACTTTGCCGTGGTGCTGTATTGTTTGTTTTGTCTAGTGCAGTGTCACCATGTTCCATACGGATAAACATCTACATTATGGGCATGACGTGTGCTGATTCAACAGAGTGATGGACATATAGAGCTGAAGCCTGGTTTATCTTTCCCATGACGGCCTTATCTCACTGCTTCTGCCCGATCTGTGTGTGTGTGTGTGTGTGTGTGTGTGTGTGTGTGTGTGTGTGTGTGTCTGTGTGTGTGACGTCGTGACAAAACTGGACTTCGTGAACCGAGTGGCCACAAGTGACTCTAATCTTTGTCACCGAGCCAAGAAGGAAATCCTTACCTCATGCGCCGCAGTGTCGTCCAGTGTCAACTCAGGCCGCGGCGAGTCAAAGCTGTCCATTAGTCAGAACAGTCAAAAACTGTTTTCTGTTTCAATGTTTTCTTGAATTAAAATAGCTGGATTTAAGAATATTTGAACTTAATTTGAGTAATTTTTGACTTGCCAAGTAAAAAATCTGCCAATGAAATAATTTTTGGTCTGTTTTTAAGTACTACACTGCAAAAAGTGATATAAAATTGGCAAAAATGTTCTTGATATAAGAATATTTGCCCTTGATCTGAGAAAAAAGTAAAATGATCTGCCAATGGAACAAGTATTTGGTACTTGAAATAAGAAAATAATATAAATTGCACTTTAAATTAGATAATAGATCTCATTTTACTGCATATTATTCTTTTTTTTCTTATTTTAAATGCAAGAAGTCTTAAAACCTTTTTTTCCTAATTTTGAAGTCCAATAAGATGTTTTTTTTCTTATTCTAAGCACAAAAAGACTGATTCCATTGGCAGATCATTTTATTTACCTGCTTGAATCAATCAAGGTCAAATTATTGTACTTCAAGAAGATTAAAATTATTCCTACATTAGTTTTTGCAGTGCTGTAGATCACAAAACCTGCACTGCAAAAAGAAAGAGATATCTTGACCAGGCTAGAAGTTAAAATAACTGATTTTCTGAACTCTGGCATTAATATGAGTAATTTTTACTTGTCAAGTAAACATTCTGCCAGTGGAATATGTATTTTTGCACACAAAATATGAAAAACCACTTCCCACTGACTTACTTGCTCAAATCAAGGTCAAATATACTGATTTCAAGATCATTTAAATAATTTCTCAATCATTTTTTGCCGTGTGAATTTATATAGGAGTACGACTCAACGCAGCCCTACTGTCAAGGCAAAGGAAAAACCGGCTTCACTCTGGTTTTAGTCTAGAATCTATTGTATGTCCACGCTGAAGACAACATGCCCATAAAGAGTCATACATGTGTGTCATCAGTCCCACATTCCTGTCCTCCCCGCACGTCTGTGGATCATGTGTGTCCATATATGCCGCACAGATATCCCTGTCCACGCTCATGTGTGTGCTTCCTGTGTGTGTGTGTGTGTGTGTGTGTGTGTGTGTAGCTGTGAAGATCAAGAAGCCCATCAAGACCAAGTTCCGCATGCCTGTCTTCAACTGGGTGGCACTGAAGCCCAACCAGATCAACGGCACGGTCTTCAACGAGATTGATGACGAGAGGATACTTGAGGTACAGCTCCTATGTCCTATACCTTAGTATATGTTTTTATGTTGTATGAAGTTCGTATGTATGGTGACCTGATGTCCCAGTTTAGTCGGGACAGTCATAGCTTTGAGCCCTCTATCCCATGTCCCTGTGGATTTCCCCCAAACCATTGAATTGTCCCAGTTTTACACAAGCTCAGTCCCAGGCCACACTCAAAGCCGTGTTTTTATACTTGAAACACAATAGCGTTAAAAGCTCAATGATGATTTATCTTTGTTCATCTCTAGACTGGCCGCAAAACAAAAGGATCTACAGGAGAAAATGAGCTTAACTTGGCTAACTCGGGCACATTTACATTGTATAATGTCCTGTAGATCACAAAACCTGCACTGCAAAAAAAAAGATATCTTGACCAGACAAGAAGTTAAAATTACTCAAATTTTCTGAACTCTGACATTAATAGTCATTTTGGCTTGTCAAGTAAACATTCGGCCAGTGGAATATGTATTTTTGCACTTAAAATATGAAACACCCATTTGATTTTTAAATCTGATTTTAAATGCAATTAGATCATTTTCTTGACTACAGCGCATAAAACATGTCCCAGATTTCTTACTCAAGACTTACTTACTCAAATCAAGGTCAAATATACACATTTCAAGATCATTTTACTTATTTCTCGATCATTTTTTGCAGTGTGCATTTATATAGGAGTCTCTTTTCAAACAAATAAATGATTGATCATTAAATATCATTGGACTTTTACAAACAAACATGAGGGAAAAAGCCATGACAAATCCTCAGTGTGTCCCAGCTTTTAATGTGAAAAATGTAGTCACTATACGTTTTGAATGTATGGAAAGCAGCTGATCGTTCTCTGGTCCCAAGTTGTTTGCTCACAAAAGGTCATTGTTTCCAGCTACAGGAGCATGGACTGGAGTCAAGCCGTAAAAAAGGGTTTAACACTAAAATGAGTTACATTCTGCCAGGGGATGTAAACTTTCGGCCACAACTGTATATTGTGCTTGCTGCTATTTCTTTTTAAGTTCTGTTTTCTGGTCAAATAAAGATGCATGAAATGAAACACAAGGGAACATCATTATAACTTGGCCAAAAGCTTGAAAAACATGCTTTTACTTATGCTTTTCTTACCATATAAAATGAACTATTAATAATAATTTGCAACATCTTAGGACCTGAACGTGGATGAGTTCGAGGAGATGTTCAAGACGAAAGCCCAGGGGCCGTCGATCGATCTGAGCGTGAGCAAACAGAAGGTCATCACGAAGGCACCAAACAAGGTGACTCTGCTGGACTCGAACCGAGCCAAGAATCTGGCCATTACGCTGAGGAAGGTGGGCAAGGCGCCAGAGGAGATCTGCAGAGCCATACAACTGTAAGTCACTCTGAGTATTAACGTTTATGACACTGTGTAAGGCTGCAGCCAAGGACCATAGGCCACATAAACCCAATTTATCTTGGGCACTGTCTCCTCGTTTGTAAAGGGAGGCACTGCAGGTGAAACTCATTTTTTTCTTATTATGTGCCAGTTTTCTTTCTTGGTGCATAAACTTTCACAAATGAATAGCTTAATCTTTACAAACAGGGGGTTAATTATGGCATAGAGTCATGTTTCTCCATTTTCGTGCTATTTTCTCTGAATGCATTTTTCTCCTAAAAGACCCAAACTGTATTTTCGCCTTGTATCAAAAATCCCCTCAGAACAAATATTTGTGACTAATATATCAACAAAATAAATGCACCAATTTAAATCTGGCTCTACAAGTTATTTAGATTTTGTCACCACAATTGGGTAAGTTTACACCTAAAATGCCTTGCTTCCATTTGAAAACAAAACGAAAGAAAATTGTGTGATACATTTTGATATATTGATGACTAATCTTCTGTAAAACTTTCAAATTGATATCCCTCTCATTTTTTCCTATCCACCTGCTGTCTTACTTTAACCATGTAAAATAAGGTTAATAGCTCTACAAAACATAGTAATAATTGGTGGTCAATGCCAGTTATTACTTTTACACCAGCAGTACCCACTAGTGTTCCAGTCAGCCAGTGTAATGTTTCTCTCCCCTTTCTCATCGTAAAAACACATTTCAACCAATGTCCATATCTGTTCTTCTTCTTCGTCTTCTTCTTCGTCTCCTTCTTCTCCGTCTTCATCATCTTCTTCGTCTTCTTCTTCGTCTTCTTCATCTCCTTCTTCTTCTCCGCCTTCTTCTTCGTCATCTTCTTCTTCGTCTTCTTCTTCATCCTCTTCTTCGTCTTCTTCTTTGTCTTCTTCTCTGTCTTCTTCTTCGTCATCCTCTTCTTCGTCTTCTTCTTTGTCTTCTCCTTCATCCTCTTCTTCGTCATCGTCTTCTTCTTTGTCTTCTCCTTCATCCTCTTCTTCGTCATCCTCTTCGTCTTCTTCCTCTGTCTTCTTCTCTGTCTTCTTCTTCTCTGTTTTCTTCTCTGTCTTCTTCTTCGTCGGCTTCTTCTTTGTCTTCTTCGTGTTCTTCTCGGTCTTCTTCTTCTCGGTCTTCTTCTTCTCGGTCTTCTTCTTCTTCTCCGTCTTCTTCTTCTTCTCCGTCTTCTCCTTCTTCTCCTTCTTCTTCTTCTTCCTCTTCTTCTTCTTCTACTTCTTCTTCTACTTCTACTTCTACCTCACCTTCTTCTTCAGATAAGGTCCAGGTCAATGCTTGTGTTACTAAAACGAAATATTCTCCCACCACATGGACCACTTCATCACAGAAA
>OMNZ01129429.1:18454-34908 GCA_900303255.1 Lesueurigobius sanzi | reverse complement strand
TAACCAACAACGGACTACATTATTCTTTGCTTTAGATGAGATGAACCCAAAATGTCTGTGTTCCCAGACACAGAACGCAGACTTTTCTCCCTTGTTTTTCAAAATTTCTGACATTTTATGAGTAAGACGCTTTCAGCTGTCAAGATATTATGAAAAAGTAATGAATAGTAATAGTCCAATTATCAGTTTTGCAATTGTGTTGCATCACTGGGTTATTTAAGCAGTGTTCATTTTGGCAGCAAATTTTAATTTAGTATTAGTCTTTTGATGAAAATGGAATTTAATTTTAGTCAAAACAATCTTGTTAGTAAACAAACAATCCATGTAAATTTAGTCGACTAAATTTGAAATAGATTGTTATACAGTATAGTTTACTCAAAGTATTGAGATTAACTTTTGTTATTGACCAAATACTTATTTTCAACCATAATTTGCAAATAAATTGTTTAAAAATCCAACGTGAATGTGATTTTCTGGATTTTTTTCCCTCTCTCATAGTTGAAGTGTACCTATGATGAAAATTACAGGCCTTTCTTATCTTTATAAGTGGGAGAACCTGCACAATTGGTGGCTGACTAAATCATTTTTGCCCCACTGTACATTTATATTATTGTTTCCAACCATATTTAACAATATTCTCTGCTTTATGAAGCGTCTCGCACATTATCAAAACACAGAGCTTTCCTTTGGCAATGAATTTAAATGATACGAGGCTCTTTCAAACTGAATCTTTCAAAACTTCATTTTAGTCCCTTCTTTTCATTTTTACTTAGTCTTCTTTTAGTCGACGAAAAGAACCCTTTATTTAAGTACTGTATCATATAGCAATCGCTGACTGCCCAACGCAAAACCATATAATAATCTTTCAGTGACATGGAGGTTATGGCTCTTATCTGGACACACTGCCCTCCGATCCACAGGAAACACTGATTACCAAATGCTGTCCCTCAAGGCAAAAATCTTACAAGAGGATGATTTGTAGGATTTAGTTCTTCAAACTAAAACATTCAAACCAGCCGTTCATTGATTTTTCTTTTATTACAACAAAGTAAGTCATGGTGATCTTAACGCAGTAAGTAAAAACCTATTGAATTTATCCGCCAAGTTTTCACAATGAAGCCATCATCGCTGACAATATGGAAAAGAAAATTAAAACCGAAGGAAACATGTACATCTAACTAAAAACATATCTAAAGCACGTAATAATCGAAAGGACTTTGGACAGAAACGCTGGCTCCTGATGTAGGCACGAATGAACCACTCGACCTTGGCTTTGATATGAATACATGTGTTTTTTGAAGGCTAACATATCTGTGACATCATCAAGGTGCGTCGAGTTGTTCCAGTAACGTCCTCCTGCGTTTCTCCAGCTCGCCTTCGCTCAGCTCACTGCCGGAAGTGTCCCAGTCGCCCTGTTTCGCAAATCAAACCAAATGTTAGACAGAGTTGAGTAAAAGGTACAAGACTATTCGCACACAGACGAGACGAGGAGATGGTCTGACCTCTTCTTTGACAACTTTCTTTTTGGGAGACTTCTGTTTGGAGTCGGCGCGGGATTTGCTTCGAGATTTGTCGTTTTCTTTGTCCTTGTCGTCCTTCTCTCGCTTCACCTCGCGCTCCCGTTTCTTCTCGCTCTCGGAGTCTGGAGAGGCCTGGGGCAGAGGAGCGAAACGGATTCATCAGGTTTACTCCATGTCAGGGATGCTCGGTTATATTTTTAACTGGGGCAGAGTTTTCGGAGGTGACTGGTGTCTGGGGCGGGCATTAGACAAGTCCCCCACCACCGCTTTACCAACTGTATTCATATTATTTGGGATGCATAAATGAAACATGAAAAAAACATGGCACAAATAGCATTTAGCGAAAAACGTTTTAATCATGTTCCAGCAGTTTCCCAGAACTATGGAACCTGCAACTTTCCAGCATGGAAGTTTGCTTTAAAAAGAAGACCTGGGTACCACCTAAATGTAGTAATAAAAGTTATGTTCAAACGTTTTCATTGTATGTAAATGAATTAGTAATCTGAACAAACTTAAGAATGTTTTTGTACTAATGAAAGGCAATTTATTTTTTATAATGCCCAGTGCTGACAGTTAGAAAAATCAATGAATAAATAGATAAAGAAGAAAACAAAACAAAACTAGCTATTTTTCACTTTTAAGTGTGTATGTCTCCATCATGGCATCCCTATTACCATTACTATTACTATTCCTGGTATTTAGCCAAGCTTCCTCCATGTATGATACACAAGAAGACGGTCTGGGAGTCCGCGGTTGGGGCAGCAGTTCAAATCGAGACTTGAGGCGGGACTAACAAGCCCAGAGGAAACCAATCAGAGAAACACAGGAAGCGAAGATGTCTTTTTTAACAAGAAAATCCTTCAGCACGGCCCGTTTGTGGTTTTAAGAACAATTCCAGCTTAAAAGACAAGAAAAGCCAGTGGTTAAACTTCCCTCCATTGCGGCTGCCATCTTGTTTGTTGTGGTTCGAGACCGGGCGCATTATGGGAAACTCTGGAGCTGAAAATTACATATCGCAAACTCCCGCCTCCCGCACCGTGTGATTGGTCCATCCAGATTTGCCCGGGGGATTATGAGCCATTCAAACTCCCAGACTGTCTTCCCAGGTATGTAATACATGGAGGAAGCCAAGCTAATTGGTATTATGGTTATTTTACCTGCTCGACTTGCAAAAACATTATTATTACTTTACATTGTGTTATGCATTATGACATATTATCCACCAGTGTTTCTGTGGGACATTAACATCAATTGTGCCAAAATGATCAGAATCAGAAAAACTTTTATCCCATAAAGGGCCATTTTTTGCAGCAACCTGGCCAGACATACAAAAAACAAACAAGCAAGTATGTGTTATGTATTGTCATTTTTGATTTAGTTGAAGGGGAGAGAGTGGGATGTGAGGGTAAGGTCACATGGTAGGGTATGTATTTTCAAGATTGTATATTTTTCGTTGGCAAATTAATACTATGTGAAAGGTAGGAATTCAACAGGGACCGACTGGGGATATATATATATATAGTGACTGGAGATACCCAGAGATTCCCACCCCTAACAATTGTATTTAGCAGTGCCTCCCTCATTCACAATATATCGACTTACAGACTTGTGACGTCTCTTCTTGGCCTTCTTCTTGTGTTTTTTGGACTTCTTGTAGCTTCTCTCTATTCCGGGCACAAACACCAGGAAAATGTCAGAGGCAGTGCACTTCTGAGGTAAGACTAGATCCATTATACGTAAAAGCCACTCACCGGACTCTCCGCTGGACGAGCGCTCCGAGGGGGACTTGGACTGAGAGCGCTTTTTCTTCTTGTGATAGTCGTCTTCCTCAGACTCCGAGCCCTAACAAGACAGAGGGTTTCAAAACCATATACTGTATGTAACATCCATTTGACTCAACAATATGTGTAAAATATTCTGCATCTGTGTTCTTTCTTTTGCGCCTGAGAGAAAAACAACCTTTTCACTGTGGAGCTCATCTCCAGCGATGAAGCTAATGAATATGGACTAAAGCTTGTTTTAAAACCTGATCACGTTTGCAGTTATTTTGAGATTCCTTTGAAATGCACTGCCTTAGAGTTAATGTGATGTAAATGTTAGAGCAAATTCATCTACATGTCATTGTGTAAAATTGTACTGTGAAAGTCCTTCTAGGGACAGACATTGCAAATTAGCCTTAGCTATGAATGTTTTAGTGCGTTACATGTTGAATGAACACACTGGACACAATCAAATAAATCATTTAAATAAATTACTATAACAATAACACGAGCTGCTGTGGCTCAGTGGCTGAAACATTCATTTGTGAAGACGAAGACCAACTCCAGCTGCTAAATGCATCCTGATGCTGTGTCCTTTTGACCTTTCACCCCATTTGCTTTTATATTAGAATGTGATTTGAGTTGTTCCAGGGGCTGCAGTCAGTTCCGTAAATATTATCAATTACAATCTGCTTGATCCCGTCAGATCTGAAGCTAAGCGGGGTCTGGTCAGTACTTGGATGGGAAACTGTCGGGGAAATGCCAGGAAGCCTGAGTGAATGTAGTGTGTGAGTGTTGGTGACGGTCAGAGGGGCGCAGTTTGGGAGCCTCGCTTCCGTCAATCTACCCCTGGGCAGCTTTGGCTATAATAGTAGCCACAGCCACCAGAGTGTGGAGTGAATGAATAATGCCATGTAAAGCGTCCGAGTGTCCAGAAAAACGCTATGTAAAACCAATGCATTATTATTTCTGTACCATTATGAAAGCTACAAAAACAGAAATAGTTACTGGTAAACGTTCTGCTTTTAGTGTTTTATTATCCTTTTGCAAAAAGACTGATTAAAATAGAATATGGTCATCTAAAATACACCAGATCGCACTAAATTACATCTGTGTACTTGAAAATTTCCTGGGGGAATACCCCAGACCCCCCACATAAATATATTGTCACCTCATTATTTCTAAACTGCTGGCTACAGCCCTGGTGACACAGGCTTCCCATACAAGTGTAAGCCATTATTATCAGACTAACCACCAGCTGAAGAGCCACGGGAGAAGCCCAAAGGAAAGTTTATTCTTACTGATCGGGAGCGTGAGCGTTTTCTGTGGTGCTTCTTGGACTTCTTGGAGTGTTTCTTGGTCTTGGAATGATGGTGCTGACACTCGTGCTGTGGCAGAGAGCAGACGTGTTGAATCCTCCCAGTTAGAATCATAAATGTGTGGTCAGTGTAACAGCAGGCTTACCTCCAGGACGTGCATGAAGTCTTTGAAAATGCGCTTCCTCTCGGACTCGAGGGTGACGTCTTCAAAAGCAGACTCCTTCAAAAACCTGTCTCGGACCTGGAGCAGCGTGAGAGACGGCACTTAATGACAGAGGTATGTTACATTTATGTGGAAGAGACTAGAAGAGAATGTGGTAGAATAAAATGTCAGTGACCCATCAGTGCACCCATAATTTAAGCATTGTTCATGTCATTTTTTTATCCATTATCAAGGCATTTACCGTATTTTCTGGACTATAAGTCACACTTTTTTCTCATAGTTTGGCTGGTCCTGCAACTTATACTCAGGTGCGACTTATATATTAATGAATATGTTACATTAACATACCAGACACCTATTCAGTTCGTTGTTTATGCCTCGTGTAGCTGAATAACCATCAATGTGTTATGTTAGCATACCGTACACCTGTTCAGCCTGTTGTTCTCTATTCTATTGTTATTATTATAACTTGCCTTTTAAAGATGAAATGTCTGTTCTTTGTCTTGGATTTTGTAAAATAAACCCCCCCCCCAAAAAAATGGGATTTAATAGTCCAGTGCGACTTGTATATGTATTTTTCTTCTTCAATATGCATTTTGTGGCTGGTGCGACTTATACTCTGGAAAATACGGTAATAGTCCAGGGATCAAATTAACCCTAAATGCACAAAAGTAAAGAGCCAAAGCAAAGTATATATTTTGAAGATCACGCAGAGTTAATTGTTAAGTTAATATTTCTATTTTCTGTAATTTGTGTACCGGTAATTACTATTTAACAATTATTGGATTTTGGAAAATACTTGGACTTTGTTTACATTTGTCCAGACGAAAAAACCCCAAAAACAAACAA
This sequence comes from Lesueurigobius sanzi, assembly GCA_900303255.1. NCBI lineage: Eukaryota > Metazoa > Chordata > Actinopteri > Gobiiformes > Gobiidae > Lesueurigobius > Lesueurigobius sanzi. The sequence continues at coordinate 29,297 of OMNZ01129429.1, read as the reverse complement.
CCTCCAAAATCAGGAGCTCCTAAATCGTGATTTTAACACTTTAAGAGTCTCAGTTTTTGTAATTTTTTGTAAAGTTTGTCAAGTTTTCAAAAATGTGAAGACGCTGTATTAAAATATTGAAACGAAAGTTAAGAAAACTAAATGATTTATCACACAAAAATATCAAATTTACTCTGTGATGCTCAATATTCACTCAGTAGCTACAGTATTACCAGGAAACATGTATTTTTGTGTGTGTCATAAGTATTTAGAACAGGGGTCTCCAACCTTTTTTATCTTGTGAACTACTTTTGTGTTACAAAAATGGCAGCGAGCTACTTTTACTTCAAAGAAACACGTGTAACTCGGCCTCTAGGACTGACAAGATGATCATTCAGTACAATAAAAGAAAAATGATAGTAGTTTCTGGTTCATACACCTTATTCACCTAAATATTTGGAGATGTTTTGATAAGAATAACAAAAATGCATCTAAAATTTGACTCATCAAGCCTATGTAGAAATGAGTGAGATGAATAGAAAAAGTCTTTGGTGAGCTACTTGGAAAGGGATGGCGAGTTACTAGTTGGAGATCCCTGATTTAGAGCAAGCCGCCTTCAAAATACTTCTGACACACACATAATCAGTTTGTCACTAGAGAATGTTTATGGTGGGAACACAGACCCCCTCCCACGTGGACTCGGGCTCCAGAGCCGGCGTGGCCTGCTTCAGCATGTTCTTGAACGCCGCCTCTTTCCTCTTCATTTTGCGCGCTTCTTCCTTCTCTCTCTCGCGCTCTCGGGCCTCAGCTTTCTCCAACAACTGGTCGGAAACACACTCGGGTTGATCACAGGCAGAAACGGCGACGGTAATGATGTCATGTGAATGATGGGAGCAGTTCTTACGCTGTTGAAGGCCAGTTTGATGTTGCCGGCGTCCAGAGTCGTGGCTCTTTTGTCGGAGCTGATGACGCTGCCGAAGTCGTCAAAACCTGTGTTGACTTCAACCAGGAAGTTCTTGTCCTGCAAAACAAAACAACAGAAAAATAAATAACTGCTATAGATAAGGCTGCGAGATATTGAAAACAAGGTACAATTTCAATTTAAACACAAAATTGTAAATAATTTGTTTTTCAGCTAATTCTGTTACAGCAATACTTAGAAAAACAATAAAATCAGGAACAAAACAAAGGATAATATGGAACTAAATTAAGAAAATTATATTATAATATATATATTATATTATATTTTTGTCAGAGAGTCCTGTATTTCAGCTGATCAGATTTTCTTTGCTCCTGAACAATTTCCCTGGCAGTTGTTGAAGGCCATGTAAACGTTAGAATCGGGGACATTTGAGTAGTTTGTTTCATTATGATTCCAAAAGAGTAAACTCAGTTCTTTGACGATAAATGGCTTCGCACAACCGCTAACCATGAGCGGAAAAAAGGATTGTTGTGTTGTTATTCATATTCTATGAAAATGTCCAAAACATTGAAAGGGTATGCAAACTTTTGGGCACAACTGTAACTAATAATATGAAAGATTTTTTTTTTTGCGATATATTGTGCTGACATAGCTATAAACACTTGGATTAGGTGTATGGCACCCTCTGCTGGCAACAAAGGGGAGTGAACCATGTTGAATAGCCTAAAAAGCAGCACAGTGCAAGCAGCCTGTAAGCATTGTTAATTTTGTCAACTATAATACTGTATTTATTCAATTTTAGTCAAAGCAATATGTTGAGTATTTGAACTAAATCTAAATCAAAAGTAGTTAATGAGACTAAAACTATGAGTAAAATGTCCAGAAGTAATGGCTAAATAACAGTTGAACTGAACAGTTTTTATGTGGGAAAAGCTTCATAATGATTTGACGAGTAAATTAAATTGTAGTCAAAAGATTAAAACTAAATTAAAATAACATGGCTAACAGGTGGGGGTTTAACAAGATAATTTTCTTTCCCAAACAACCTCAACCAATAGATAAATTAAGCCTGAATGAAACAAAATACATGAGGTGTATTTGTGATGAGAAAAAGATCAGACCCCGATAGTCCGTTGAGACCGACCTTGAGTATATCTTTAATAATCCTCTTCTCGTCATGGTAACGAGCCTTCAGGTCCTCCACGTAGAACTTGAACAGGTCCAGAGGGGTGGAGCCTGGAGAACAAACATTTTAATTTAACATGGAGAGAGAGACGAGGGCTCGGTGTCGGCGCTGAGTGCAGGACTGAAATATTAATTCATGTCGTGAGCGTGTGTCGGCCACGTGCGGCAGCGGGGGGTGTGCGCCGGGGCCAGATGGGGGTGAAGGGAGAGGGGGATGGGGGGGTCTGTGGCCTGCTGTCCTACCCGGCTGCCCCAGCATGTTGGCGAAGCGGATGTCTGAACTCAGGGTCGGGTACATTTCCATCCAGGCCGACATGGAGTGCAGCTGCCCGTGGTCGTGGAGCTCGTCCAGGAATTTCTGAGATGGAGGGAAGGAAAATGTTCAGAAAGCTTCGGAAAGGCAATGCGGTTATCACTGGTTTCCCAGCAAGGAAGTTTATAAGTCAGGGTTAAACGACGAGGAAGAGGGCACAGTTGCAACAGTCTACAACTATGGCTGCACAATTTTAAATACTGCAATAACCTAACCCCACGAGGATGAGGGTTTTTATTCTTCCTTGTGTCTCCAGCGTTTCAAGAAGCTGAAATGTAATAAATGAGTATCGCAATGTATAAGAGCAGTTTTAGAAATATATTTTGCTGACAAACAAGGGCTGTGACAATAAACAATAACATTGGTAATTGCGATGAAAAAAGGCACGATTAGTTCCTCTACGGGAGAATCAAAATTCAATTCACCTTAAAAAATTGTGGGATAATTGTGATAATATTTTGAACTGCAATAATTTTGTCCAAGATATAATTCCATCCCATGCCTAGACAATACTGAATTGGATGAAAAATACATAAATACTGTATATCAAATTAAGATTGCAGACCAAATCACAATTGCAAGTTCTGGCTGAAAACTCACAATCAGGGCTGCAAGATTTTGACAAAAAAAAAAAAACATTTGGAACATTGATTCTCAAAGTGGGTCACGTGAGATATTTAATGGGTCGCGGTGGAGAATGGATGCATATTAAAAGCAGCGTCTGGACACAGCTCGCCTCATTACGGCACGAGGGAAACTGCTCGTGTGTGATCCACAGCCAGGGACTTGCTTTAGAGACTAGCTATTTACCTACACACATAATTTATCTACAAACTGTTCACATGTTTAATCGCGTGACTAGACACTGCCATCCGCTGAAACTTCATCCAAAACATCCCTCACAAGTGAAGTGCAGCATCTTTTCTGGTGATTATTCGCTCAAACTCCACTCTACTTTCTGACTGAAGCGCAGACTTGTTCAAAGATATTAAGGTATACGAAGGCCCAAGGTCACAATTGATAAAAAGGCTTTATACAAAAAGGACTTTTCATTAGAAATGCCAGTTCTTTCAATAAAGCTGAAGGGCAAAACAAATGTTACTCCACTACTAAGACAAGAAATAGATATAGGGCCTTTAACTTAAAAAGATTTTAGTGAATTCACCCCGAAAGATTCTCTGTTCTTGCGCTGTCTCCTCCTCTCTCTGAGCAGAGTCTTCTGTTTCTCCTCTTCCTCCTCCTTCTCCAAAGCCCGAATGTGCTCCTCAAAACAGATCAGAGCGTCCTCTTTATCCATGTCTGTGGATCAGAAACAAGTACTTCAACAAAGTGAACACGCACACAACCCCAAGCAGCATGTCATTGTCCAGAAAAAACAGGGAAAACAAAGTGTAATTGTGATGAATATTTTCAAGTGAAAATTTGATAAGAAGCTCCTATTGGATATACTGCAAGGGCAACAACTTATTTAACTCCAGCTGCAATGAACTCATGTACACATTTACCATGACTCTCCCATCATTAATAAAAAGATCTTGCTGAAAAATGGAATGGAAATAAATCATGTGTCACGGAAGCGTATTGAAACAATCCAGCAGCGAATGGAGATCAGTGAATGCGTGTTAGACCAGGCAGTGTATGGTTTTAAATGGTGTAGGCCTCATACTCTGCAGCTCCTCGTCCTCCGCGAAGGGGGGGTTGTCGAGCAGATACTGCTGGGCCTCGGACCAGGTGGTGCGGTAGGTGACATTAGCCATGTTGTCCAGGATGTTCTTCAGAGCCTCCCAGTTCCTCTTCCGCAGCTGCTTCGCTTGTTCCTGGTTGATACAATTCATTTTATTTATTTGACAGTGACAGTAGACATTAATGGACATTTCTGTAAAGGTTTCAGAATTAACTAAGTTTTCAACTGTTTTCACTGGGTAAGGTGTATACTACCAAGAACACTTGCAAAGGTTCATAGATACAGTAAGATATAAAAGCTAAGGTACATACAGTACATATAGCACAGCATTGGTTCACAGTTCAGGCATTAACATTTAAATGTTTCTGTGACAGGAATAACAAAAAAGACAAAAGATATGCATGGGCAGAGCAATTTTAGGCTCAAAACTAATTTCTCTATAACAATTTTTATTTAAAAAGATGTTTGTAATAATCTCAAACACAACTCGATCCTCACCTTTCACTTTGTTGGTTAGAAAATGCTGTATTGATGTAAAACGGCTAAAACTAAAAGCTAATTGTCCCTCATCTCTAATTCCAGGTTCAACAAGCAAACTCTCCTTAAGCCCCTCCCCCTGCTCCCCACTATTTGTCAATCAACAAAAAGAAAGAAAAATAAATGGAGCCGTGTGGTGCTGTTAGTGAAGCTTTGATGCTCTTCGATCGAGGGAAAAGAGATTGTAAGGGAAGAAAAGCCTTTCCTGGATTCGTAGGGACTCTGGAGGTACTTTTCATGAGCTGCTGCTGCGGTGTTAAAAATAGCCACCAGGGAGTGGCTCAAAAAAAGCTCCAGCTATGCTTTTGGTGACGGAACAAGACAGTAACATGGTAAAAAGATCTAAAAAGTTGATTTTGCATAATACTCCCCCTTAAACAAAGAAACATTTATCCAACAATGGGGAAATCCTCCAAACCTTTTCTTTCTTGGCGAGATAAAAGAGCACATCCTCGTAGATCTCCAGTCGGTCCCTCTCCGGCACACAGCTCCACACCTCCTGCTCGTTGAACATCTGCTCTGCTTTCCTGATGCAAAAACACCACCACCAATTATTAACAATACGTTTACCCAGCACCCCACATGAGGGCACTGTTCCATAGGCCATTCAATACACAGCCCAAACTAAATTAATTACAGTGGGTCTGGAAAGTTTTACTTCATTACTATTCTGCAGCAGTCTCACTAAAATCATGTACAGTATTCAGTTGTGCTCATAAGTTTACATACCTTGGCAGAATCTTTGTTTTTTGGCATATTTTCAGAGAATATGAATGATAACACAAATACATTTTTACATGGTCTTTGTGTTATCATTCATATTCACTGAAAAATAACCAAAAACAATCAAACATTCTGCTACTTATGAACAACTTATGAGGACAAAAGTTATGCTAAACCTACAATAATACACTGGGAATAGAAATGAAGTTATGAGGCCCTTGCACTTTAGTTTACCCGAGCGAAAATCATAAAAGGGTCCTTCATTTGTCGGTCGAGGGGCTGAGCAGAGGGCACAAGTTGGGTCTAAAAGCGGGAGAGTGAGCGACTAAAATGTAAAAAGACTTTCTGGACGTCCATGGCTGCTCTCTGCTCTCTCCCCTCTAAAATCTGTCCCAGTTTAGAAGCTCAAAGTTGACACCAGCAGAGGGACAGGCAATCAGGAGCCAAAGTCCATCTGTCTGTCTGTCCTTCATCCATCAACCGACAAGTGCAATACACTGGAGCCACACGGCCTGGTTATGTTATTTCAGGCAAACCGGAGAATATAATCAAGGCAGTTTAGTCTGTAGTAGTGTGAAATCCACTCATCCTTTTGTAACACAAAGGTAAATTGTGTAAGTTCAGACAAAAACTTAAAGTGTGCGTGTGCGAGCAGGTGCACAGGGAACGAGGAGAGTCCAATCAGGAGGGGATGGGGACGAAGCTAGATTGTCTACTTTAAAAATGTCTCTCTCTCTCCTTATTTTGCAATCTGGTGGACTTCGACATGAAGCCGTTTGGTATTTGACAACTCCAAATGAATAGACAACAGCTCGACGGACAGAGCAGGGACGTTCTGCGCAGATATTTAGGACTGCAAAACATGTAACTAACTAGCATTACATTAGGTCAGCCACTCCCAAGGTACAGATTGACGTGGCCCCCTTATCGTTCCTAATATCCCACAGGGGCCCGCAATAATAATAATACAAAAGAACAAATAGCAAGGACTCTGGGTAAAAAGTGGTACAATTAAACAACTATATACACATTTTGTTCAATATTCAACTTTTTTCAGTCTACAGAAACAAATGCCATAGCTAATGATAGATAGACTGAATCCAATGCTTTACCCTTGCAGTCGCCCACAATGTGTAGAACAAACCCTGAAAAGATCATTCATTTTGGACAGGTTCAACACTTTTTAACCTAATTGTTTCATACACTAAAAAAAACGTACCGAACTAGGGCTGGGTTTAATTAATAAATTTAAGTCGATAGGGGCATCACCAACTTTGGCTAATATCTCCGCGGGGAAATGTCACAGAGACGTACTTTTTGCATTGGGAAAAGGAGGGTTCAGGTCTTAAAACAACCCCAGCCATGTTCTTCAAGTCCTCTGGGAGGCGGTGTAAAGTTGCGTTGAAAATTTGTGTCGAGTTTATTTTACAAAACTGCCTGACTTTCAAAATAGTGCTAGGTAAAAACTTGTTTTGTTGCCTTTGTGTTTAGATAGAACACGGAGGGCAAAAGTATGGAGTAACATTTGTGCAAAAATGTTTATTTTTTGTTTTCTAAAAAAATGCAAAAATATGGAGAATAAACACATATAGCACATAGGTCAGGTTTATAGTCTTTTATGTTTATAGAAGCATATATTAGTGGATAGATTAGTTCTCCTGAGAATGTCTATCATATCAAAGTAAAATTGGTGCTGCGTGTAATCCTTAACTGAATTGAAAATCGAAGTGAATCATGAATCAAATAAATCAATTTGAGAAATCTGAATTGATGCCCAGCCCTATACCCAACTCTAAACTTCAAACACTCACTATTATTGGGTATATCAACAATAATCATGGCAAGTTTGAGGCCAAGCAGAGACGGTCGAGGAGGGTTTTCTTTCAAAACTTTGTTGATAAGACGAGGAATGACCCTGGAGCATGTGGCGGACCGCTCTGACATCATGCAACACTTCACACAACATGGTTTTTATCCTCTCCTCCATATTTCATGCCTTTACACTCCGTGCGTTCGTGTGAGCACATGTCAACTAATTCATGGCACTCATAATTGTAACCACAGCTGAATAATGCACTAGAACCATACCACACATTAACTATTTTTACCTCTGTGCACTTCATCATCAGCGCAGTTACATCATTAACTACAGAGAGTTCAAGAAGCACATCTAACCCTTCTACTTTCAATGTTGTCCACTCTCATGTCTCTGTCCACTAAATACAGCTGTCGGGATCATCGGCAATATATGGAATTAACTTTTATGAATTTCCTAATAAACAACAATGATTGAGAGTCGAGGCACTGGTCTACTCCACAGAAAAGACGTTTGTAGAAGTTTCAGACCTGATACCAAGATACATAAGAAAAAACAATAATGGTACTAACGGTATCGGAAGAAATTTGGTATAAAAATATTCTATTTTACACAGTAGCTTTTGTAAAATATATTTATTGACATCTAATGATAAAAATGAAAAGCTATGATCTTTTATGGAAAAAAAAACACCAATTTACTCTTTATATATTTATTTACTTCATCTTTTATATTGTAAATGTCATATAATCCATTTTATAGAATATATTATGTGTGTTAATGTGTATTAAGTGAAAGTGAGCACAATTACATGATTATTAAAAGGTTTATCCTCAAAATACAGCAGCTGCACACATTGGCCATCATGAGTGTATCATTAACCAAGCTGTCTTTCATCTAGGTTCCTTAATGATTGCAATTAGGGCGGCATAATGTATCGCAAAACATATCGTATCACAATATTAGCTGATGCAAGGAGCCACAATATATTGCAATCACAGTATTTTGCAAACTCCGCCTACAACTAAAAAAGTGTACGAGAAATTGTATGTACAAAAGTTCAGTTTTAGTTATAATTTTATATGTTCAATTTAATTTGTGTTTTTTGAAATCTTGCTTTGACACAATTTGTAAAAAAAAAAAAAAAAAGCGACTGTTCAAATTGAATGTTTTTTTCAATATATTTTTAAAGGTGCAGCCTATTGAGGAGCTCATTAGATAATGTTTACGAAATTCATCAGTAGATTCGTCGGTTACCTGCACATATTTCATTATTGGTATCCATGCCTAGAATTCAAGAAATATAATAATCTGTGTAGAAGGTTTAACAAATAGAGAAGAACATTTTTTAGTATCAGACTGCGACTAACATCATAAAGAGTCCTAGCCATGCTGCCTCGTGCCCCAACAGCTGATGCCGTGCTCTAGTTCATACAGTATACGTGACCTCGCATTGATTTCATCCACATAACTCCCATCGACGATTCTGCGAAGGGCAGATCCATACAGGAAGAGAGTGGTTAGCGGCGCGCTCACTTGTATTTGGTGGTGGAGGTCATCTTGTCGTGGTTCTCCAGGAATCTCTGAAACGTCTCCTTGGACTCTTTGTACTTGATGCGGGCCTCTTCCTTCTCCTCCTTCTCCGTCTGGACTTTGTAGGCGTTAAAGGCCTGCTTCTTCTCGCTCAGTTTGGGCAGGGCACTTTGTGGACACGGGAAAAGCAGACCAAGTTAGAGGTGATGATGATGAGAAGTCAACAGTTTTTTTCAAAAGGAAATACTGTATTATCAATGCCAAAAAAACAACAACCAAAGCAAGAAACGCAAGTGTCATAAATAATGAACTTCTATATAAAACTTTATACATTTCACCAATCATAAACCCAATGCTAAATGATGACAATAAGGTGGTGATATTAAAACCTCCTACAAGCCAAAGGTACAAATAGTGACCACAGTCTGGTGTTAACAAGGTGCTCCCCAGAGATGACTCACCTGTAGCGAGGATCGTTGATGATAAGCTTCATGGCCTGTTCCCAAGAGGAGTTTGAGGATACACCCTGAAAAGAATAAAGAAAATATATACATTTTAATGAGATAAAACTATAATGAAAAGAGTGCCACATGTGAAACACTCGTAGGTGCAGATGATTGAACTGGAAAAGCACCCCTTTATAGGATGCATCTTCGCTTCAGCCCATTTGTCCATGTGGTTTGGTTTTGCTAATGAAAATGGAACCGGGGCCACACGCAACCTAATTTCTCTTTCAAATGACATTACCGTATTAGCTTGGTACCTCCGGATTGAAGTTGAATTTCCTGGAGGCAGAAAACACTTCTAAAAGCAATATATTGTGCAGGAAGAGCTTGAGGAACCATATACTTTAGTCGGCTCAGAGAAAGTGGCAAATAGACCAATGCCAAAACTGATACTACTTTGAGATTAGATGGATGTGAATTTCCCAGTAAGAATATCAATGCAATTACACGCCTTTCTCCTAAATTATGTTATAGGTGGTGACACTCTTCTTCTCATTGAAAAAGTCAAAATAGGGTCCCGAATATAATGTTAATACACTAGTCGTTAAGTGCCAATGTTAGTGAGCATTTCATCAACTCGATCCAACATACAAAAATCTTTTTAACATTACAACTGTGCAAAACTGTAAGCTAATATTATGATGGTTTTAGCTCCAACAGCTGTCAACAAACACCTTTATGCATTAATTGATTGGTGTAATTGATGTTTGAGACTGGTCCTGCTCTGGCACCATCGTTCATTTTCCTAGACCTAAGAATATAAACTGGGGAATTTTAACATGTCTCAGCAGGGTAATGTGAATGGCTTGATTCGGAGTAAGCCTGCATGTAAATTAGATGGTTGTGCCTTGTTTGGGTTGTACTTTGCGCTAAACAGATAAGATTTGGTTATGTTTGTGGTACAATATGTTGATAATTGACTAGTTAAGACTAGTTTGGACAAGAGGAAGAAACAAGACTAGGGCATCACCTGGACAGATCAAAGGACATAATTCCTGTCACCTTTTCTCCTTCAAAGAGATAGGACAGTGTTAGACTCCAACCTTTTCAACCCTGAGCTACTTATGCTTCAAAAGAAACACGTGTAACTTCAATAAAATGACTGTAGTGTCCACTTTATACTTTACTAAATTCATCTAAATGTTGGTTGAGATCCCTGGTTTATATTATGCTCCTTTGATAAAACAGTGTTGTATTTAAAGGCCCTATACCTGATTTTTTCATAATAGGGGAATGAAATATGTTTTGTCCTTTAGCATATTGTAAACTCAGATATTTGTGGAAATAATACGGTGCATTTTTGTTATTTTCATGAGTTTGCAGGCTACTTTTCTTGCATTTCTGTGACAGGGACTGTAAAAAGTGACCCCAGAGTTGTGAAATATGCTGAAAAACGTGAGGAAAGTTAGGAATGTGTTTTCTTGCTTCCTCTTTCACAATTAGAAGGAAAAAGGTATAGTAGCATTAACCACTCGAATGGAGAGGTGGCTCTTGTTGTTCCATGTTAGGCCTTACCTGCGTGACTTTAATTGTAATTGACATTTTAAAATGATCTGAACTCTAGCACAGACTGATGTGAAGCAGCTAATTCACACTCGCTGATCCACATCTAATCCTTTCGCATCTGCACTTACGAAGGGCTAAA
>OMNZ01129429.1:5847-18434 GCA_900303255.1 Lesueurigobius sanzi | reverse complement strand
CTAAACACTTTAATATGGGAAAAAGATAATTTGGCGCGATAGCGCCCCCTACAGGTGAAAGTGAAATTTACCATTATAGGCAAAACATTTAGTTGGTCGGAAATTAACGAAATTTGGTCCAAAATTCTATTTTGGCATTCCGATCAAAAAAGTCAATGACACCCATGCCATATTTTTTACGGTGTTGCCATGGCGACAGCCACAACTCCCCATTATATCCTAATGGCAAAATTGTAAAATCACTCAAATTAGCGCCTCGCGCTTTTTCTATCTCCTCCCAGGGCGTTTCTCCGAATGAGCTCAAATTTGGTGAACATGATCTGGAGACATGTGGAATCAAAAGTTAGCCAAATTATTTGGAAAGCAGTTACGGTTTTTGTGCGGCGCAGCCGCACATTTTATTGCGATTCCTGTATTTTAACATGGTGGAATATGGATCAGTTTTCACAGACAGCGTTTTACCAACAAAAGTTATAAAGTCAGTGTCTTTCATACCGTAATCTAACATTGGGGGGGAAAGGGGCGCGCAGCGCCCCCTCTGGCCAGAGCTATGGCGAGGGCCGTTAAATGCCGCTTGCGGCTTTAATTGTAATTGACATTTTAAAATGATCTGAACTCTAGCACAGACTGATGTGAAGCAGCTAATTCACACTCGCTGATCCACATCTAATCCTTTCGCATCTGCACTTACGAAGGGCTAAACGCCGCCCCCTGTTGCTCTGGACGCTCCACGCGTTCAGGGGCGCAGTGACGGAAGCCCCGCCTACCTCCAGTTCTCCAGCTATATTTAGGCTCTCTTTAATTTTGCGCACAAAGCCGTCCTCTGAGATTGCTCGCCATTTCCTGTGCTACTCTAAAGGCAGTGTCCTCATGATTAGCTCTATTGGATCAGAGGTCTAGGATTAAGACAGTGGGAGAAAGGGGAATGGCTGAGTGAGTTGGAACAAGTGCGACAGTGATGGGATGAAGGGACGCAGCGGTTCAGTTTGATGGAGGAGGGACTGGCTCCAGGCTGAGGACACTTGTTTATGTCCTCACCTGAACCACATCTGTAAACAGGACGTGTATTGGTGGTAGGATAAATGTGTTGTGTAGTAGCGTCTTCGATGTTGTCAGTGCTAAATGATAACTGTCAACCTCATTCTATGTCGACAAACTATCAGACTCTTCTAAAGGCATTGGGTTCACTCCAGAAAAACGTTGCAAGTCTGGCATTTATTTCAGGATATTATACTCGGGTGCAACTTATATATTAATTAATATGTTACGTTAACGCACCAGACTCCTATTCTATGATTCGTGTCGCTGAATAACCATCAGTGTGTTACGTTAGCATACCATACACCTATTTAGCCAGTTGTTCTCTATTCTATTGTATTCTATTGCTATTATTATTATTATTATAACTTGCCTTTCAGGATGAAATGTCTGTTCTTAGTCTCGGATTTTAGTCTCGGAATAAATTTCCCCCCAAAATGCGACTTATAATCCAGTGCGACTTGTACATGATATTTTCTTCTTCATTATGCATTGCTGGCTGGTGCGACTTATACTCCGGTGTGACTTATAGTCAGGAAAATACGGTACTTAAGATTAAATAAAGTTTTGTGTCTGAAAACACAAAGTTAGAATAGATTTTCTACAAGTTAAAAAATGCCCACAGCTCCTTAAAAGTGGTTTGGTGTCTAGCAAACAGCTGATGCATCCAGGTGCACAGAGGTGCTCATTTAAATCACAGATCAGCTTCAGCGCAAGGGAAACAGAGCTTGTTTTCTGAACATGGTTTGGAGAACATAAGACATACTACCACATATTCTGACTACAATGACGAAGCGGATTGCATTCCCTAATATTGCTATACAATGCTTTTTGTGATATATTGTGCGTCCCTAACTCCAGCCAAGCTTTGGGATACACACAAACCCAGTCCGTGATGATAAAGGTCCTTCCTATACACCGCAATTTTAACTGATAAAGTATAAAAAATCAAAAGCCTAAAATTACAATAATGCACGATACCTTTACCACTTTAGAACTAACTAAACTAAACTGGTTTCCTGAGGGTCATGCTGATACTTTCAGGGGATGCAAGAGTTGGTAACTGAGCTTTGCTGCAGTTGTTTGAGTTGGTTCATTAATTGTGACCTTTCTTCATTCATTTACTTGGTTGGGACAGTGCGTGTGTGACCTGGAGCTCACCTTCTCCTTCAGCAGCTCTTTGAACGCCTGTTTGGCCTCTTCCTTTGTGTTCCATTTGTATGTCTTCTTCTGAATCTCAGGGCGCTCCTCTTTTGGAGCCTCATTACTAAACACAATAGAAAATAGTCAGAACCATTTCAGAAATGAGGGTCAATTAAAAGCTTAATAGGTTATTGAAATTAAGTAAGAAGGGTGGATTAAATAAGTGTTTACTTCTCCCCGCTCCTTTTCAGACTAAATTAGTTGTGATTGTATTGAATTGAATATTTTGTCATGAGCTCATATCAGTCTAATTCTTTGCAGATAGGGTTACGAGTTTAAAACAGTAATGCCTTGTACACTTTCTCTACTCAAAACCCCCATGTTCACCTCGCAGCAGTCTCCATAGCAACCTCAGCCACAGGTACTTCCATAGGGTGTGCTGCGGCACTTTGGGACTTGTGCTCCTCTGGGATCTGCCCCAAGCTCTCCGCCTCCGCCCCGATCGCCATGGCTACGGCGGGATCCGTGTGTATGGGTGGAGCCAGACTGGAGCTGATGGGAACCAAGTCTGCCGTCCTGGAATCAGAATTAAACCACAGACAACTATTAGCTAATGTTGAGACCGTGATGTTTTTGTTCAGGCTCGATAACGATCATTAGTCAAGGCGATAACCGATATTCATTTGCAGTAAAAGGGAAAATATTGGTGGCAAAACTTTGAAATGTACAATGTAACTCCAACACTTAACTTGGTTTAAATGCCTTTACGCATATGTTTCTTAAAAACAGTTGCACTATTGTCACATCTAAATAACTGAAAACTTTACCTTTAAATCAGTAAATAAATAGGTACCTCACTTTTTATAAAGTAAATAAAAAAGTCAAGTAAAATTTGTACAGAAATGTGAATCTAAATTCAATAAACCCAATTGAGAAGCACCAGCAGGGCTGCAAGATTAAGCCATATCGAATCAACATGGCAGTTTTGTTTCTGCCTTACATCTCCAGCATAGAGTACTACTGCAATGTATAAAAGCAGTTCTCCGCGTATATTTTGCTGACAAGACTAGGCCAGTGACAATAAACAATAATATTGATAACTGCGATGAAAAGAAGGCAGGTTTAGTTGATTGCGACTTTTTTGTTTTCATAATTTGCATCATAACTTAAGAAGACAGTTGAACAAGAAGTCAGTTAATCTACAGCAGATAATTACCATGATAATATTGTGAATCACAGAAAATGTGTCCAAGTAAATTGTGAGACAAAATGTCCATATCATCCCATGTTTAGACAATACTGGATTGCATAAAAAAAATAATATTAAAATCACAAATCGAATCGCAAACGCACTTTCTGTCAGAAAAATGTAGGTTTTTCTGTCAAAACCGTGCAGCCCTAAGCAGCAGATTGTGGTAGTTCTGTGTGCTCTCCAGTGAGACAGCTCCTCTCGCTGTCATAACTTCACTGACTTCAGTCACTTGGGACTCGAAAGTAGACTGAAGCGCCCTTCATTCTGCCTCCACCACTGGACTGGGTCCTCTTTACGCCTGTCCATCACAGGCTCCTTGAGGTACAAATGTAGCTCATCCTCAACACTGGGCACTCGCCAGAGTGAGGTGCCAGCAGAGAACTCTCATCGACACGGCTGCGGGAGGATGCTTGTTCCCCCTTTTTTGGAGAGTTGTCGTCCCCCCCAAAAAATTGCCAAAATAACGATTAATGATTAAAAATCAAAAGGTAGATGCCAATATGCACCAAAATGCAATTATCAGCGCCAATAATCTGCTCGTCGATAGTCTATCCCTAATAATAACATTAATATAAATGTATGTGTTTTAATACTCAAAATGCTGTATAATTGGGCTTATTAGTTTTATACTGTAGCAGCAATTAGCAATTAAAAATTAGCAATTAAGAACAGAAATGACTCAAGCAAGAATCTATTAGTAGAAGTAGATTATACAGCGCACGAATACATTTATTTGATCATGGTTATTGTAATTCATTTAATATGGTTTGGTATAATATGAAATATCTATTTTGTGCCTCCATTGTCTCAATGCTTCAAAGTTCAGACAAAATGCATTCTGGGAAAGACAGACGGGAAACTTACCCGTTCTCCTCGGCTTTGATCATGGCTGGAATAAACAAAAGGAGAAGGCTGTCAGGGCATGCTTGTGTTTTATTTCAAAGCTTAATGCAGATAAGAGAACAGCGGAGATAAATATAGCCAAGGAGCCTCCGCGCACATGAGCAATGCCCGCAGCTCCTAATGCAACAAGCTAACAATCTGCCTTTCATGATGCCATTAGCGACTCATCAGGTTTGGAATAAATAAAACATCAGGCCCCGCCCACTCTAACCTTCCAGATCCTCCAGCTCCTTGGGTTTGG
The DNA here is from genome assembly GCA_900303255.1 of Lesueurigobius sanzi. NCBI lineage: Eukaryota > Metazoa > Chordata > Actinopteri > Gobiiformes > Gobiidae > Lesueurigobius > Lesueurigobius sanzi. The sequence continues at coordinate 13,857 of OMNZ01129429.1, read as the reverse complement.
TCCATCTCGACTCCTTGGTCTGAGAGTTGTAGTAGTAAGGCTTCCCCGTGTCCGACTTGTACTCTTTCCAGGGACATTTCGAAAGCATTTGCTGAAAGGGCAAAGGGAGAATCATTCACCATTGTAGCAGGGTCAATCATGGCTGAAAACTATTCAGCAGTGTTCATTTTAACAACATATTTTAATACAGCTTTAGCGAACATAGTTTTCGGTCAAGATTTTGTCAAATTATAATTTTTTGTGCATGAAATTTAAGTCGACTGAATCTAAAATTCAACTTTACATTTATATGGTTTTAATATAATTATACTTAATCAAGATCCACATCTGGAGGCACTCAAACATAAACAAAGCACAGACCTGTTCCTTCAGCATTAGCCCCTTTATTTCACACAGTCGTCAAGTCAGGTTTTTATCAACTTCACCTTTTAGCTAAAGTCAAACTGTTTTTATCTTTTAAAATCTTTACGGAGTTGTGCATGGTTTTATTTCGTCACGTCTGGACTACTGTAATGCTTTACTCGGGCATCAGCCAAAATGCGCTCTCACGCTTACAAGTTAGTCCAGAACTCCGCTGCACGACTTTTAACCAGAGCCAAAAAACACGATCACATTTCTTGGTATAATTTTAGTCAGCAACAATATCACTTTGACTAAAATTATTACAAAATAGTTGATGGAATAATTACCATTTTACTATTATTTTTACTACTACATTAGCACTTGCCCATATCCATTGGTAGCTCTAGGCACATGGTACCTAGAAGTACCATATCTATTAGTACTTCTAGGTACCATATCCATTGTACTAGGATATGATACCTAGACGTGTAATAAGATGAAAACACAGGGACACACCTGATTAACTCCATGATAATAATTAGTCATAAACCAAACCCAGTATCGAGAAAAAGTCTACAAACAAGGCTGAGAAATGCATTATTCGTGGTTACCCAGTGACTACCATCATATAACCATATTATTACAAAGCTGTTAGGTAAAGAGCAAACCCATGTATTTTCTGCAATCTAAAAAATATTTTCTTGACCCCCCGAAAACTATTCTTTGACTTTGACCACAATTGTGAATGAAAATGAGTCAAGAACAAGCTCCTAACCTAAGAATAAGCTCTCATAATATTGTCCCATTTTTACGACATTGTTTAGACAGCTTTTAGGCCCGGTTAATGCTGATTTGATCTAGATCCAAGCCTGGAGGCACTTGAGGGTGGACTTGGGGTGAAAGTTTTGACAACCACTGTGCTAAAACATTTCACAAAACGATGCAAGCGCGTACCTCAGCGGGAGATTTGAGATCATCCGGCTTCTCCCACGTGGACTGCTTCGTATCGGTGTTGTAATAGTACGTCTTTCCGTCCAGTGACTTGTGTTCTGTCCACAACGACTTCTGCAATGGTCAAAACACGGTTAGTTTTATTACCATTTCGATGACACACAGTCGCGTCCGATCAACACCCACCTTCTTAGAGCCTTCTTCTGGTGGAGAACCATTAGTGGTGGTCTGCGAATAATTGAGACCCATGATTAATCTTTTTTAATTCTAAGCAGCAAACATTTTGTCGCACGGCTTGTCACTTGAAATGGCTGCGAATCAAATCGTCAAACTTACCGCTGTCCCAGGTGCAGCAGCTGTAAAGAAAGCAAACACTTATTCGCACTTACTCATAAAACACGCACATTTATTTTGATAGAAACTAATTACGCCTGATCTTACCTGCGGCCTCAACTCCGGGCTGTGAAAAATAAAAAAGAAGAAATTATATATGGATTATTCAACATCAAAACAAATGAACACTGCACATTAGACACTGTCAGATTGATAGAGGAGCTTCTAATTAGTACACAACGCCTCGCTCATAAAATGCTAAAATATGCTCTCTGTCTGGAGGCTGTCATGTTAAATATCTCAGCCGCTCATTGGCATAACATTTTCAGAACTGTGAAATTGACTAATTATAAATTGGGTTTGGGGGGGATTTTACACTTTAAGAGCAACAAATACAGTGCTTCCAATGTTTCCCACAGAATTCTCCTTAGACTATGGTGGCCCCGGTGATCCGAATGGTATAATATTTCTGCTACAACATTGTGTTTGGAGTAAAAATGTAAATTATTGCATCAATTTTATGCATAAGCAGGTGTTTATGGTCAGTATACTATCTTTTGCAATGTTAATGGTGATTTAAGAAGCAAAAGCGTCATTTGTCAAATTTTTTCCCCCTTCATTTTATTATTAGACTATGAGAGCCACCACAGTCTCCTCTACTGATGGGAAACACTGGCTTATTAACACTTAATAAGGTGTCAATGGGGTAATGGTTTAGTAGTCTCAGAGTAAATTTAAAACTTATTTAGTCATTTTCTCATTCCTCTTGCTGTAAGGCTTAGGTGTATTGTGCTGGTACATACTGTATACTGTAGGTCTTATAAGTGGAACTTCACTCCTATACAGCAGTGGTTCCCAACCTATTTTGTCTTGCGTACCCCTTGGGCCTTTTATTTATACTCCAAGTTCCCCCTTCCTCTATGGTTTTGATGACTAGTTAGAAAGTGAATAGAACTCCTATTTATCAGTAAAAAGGCTACTAAATATTCTCAAACTCTCAATGTTTACAGTTAAATGTTTTAAATAGCTTTTGAACATAATAATCAAAAATACAATTCAGTTTTATCTCATTTTGTATCAGAAATGATTCCAAGTACCCCATTATTAGCCCTTGCGTACCCTCAAGGGTCCCCATACCTCTGGTTGGGAAACACTGCTATACAGCACAATACAACTGAATATAGGGGTATTTTCAAAAAGAACTCTAAGAGCCATCCCCAGAAAAAACAATTCCAACGTTCAGTTTTCAAAAATAATGTATAACAACCAACTGCAGTGTATGAAATTGCTGTACACTTTCAGTGCATGCAAATACAATATTTTTTCACCTCCACACAAGTATTTCTGAAGCATTTCACAACAAAATAAAACGCTCTATAACAGACCAACTTTTCTTCATGTGTTCCTAGGGTAGTGGAGTATTTTGGGATGTGTAATCGGGCGCGGAGACTGAAAAGAAGGTGCAAACTCACCGGTCCTGCAGGTTGCACCGTCGCAGCTGGCATCCGCGGCATCATCATTCCTGGCATCATAGGTGGCATCATGCCCGCCATCTAAGAAAAGTACCATCATGAAATATTCATCTGGCATTTCCATACCTCACAGTGACGGCAGAGGCACTTGGGCACAGCGTGGGGCCGCTGTTTGATGCTGTGAGATGTGGAGATGAGGAAGAGGAGGTGGGAACTTATTTAACTGTGTGACACTGTCTGTAGTATCACAACAAAATTCATGTCACATTTTTAGATTGTGATCCTTACACTGTGGTCATGTCTTGTGTTACAACTTAGGTTGTGCTTAAAAAGCAATTCTGGAGTGAAATGTTACAGCAATATAACTTTAGCTAGCTTGGATCAGACTACAGGATATGATCTTCCATATATTGTCCTAGAGATAGACCTAGGATCAGCTGGAGGGACTATGTCTCTCAGCTGGCCAAGGAATGTCTGGGAAGGTGTGCATGGATAGGTCGCTGCTCAGACTGCTGGCTCCATGACCCAATCCCAGATAAAGTGGAAGAAAATAGATGGACGGATGGGGGGAAAAAAAGTATTTCATAAATAATAGCAGATGGTTATACCAAAAATATGCATACAGGGAAAGAAAGGAGGGAAATCCAAGAGTATTTTATAAAATGCTGACCTGGCCCATTGGTGGAGCCCCCATTGGGGGCATTATTCCGGGAGGGATCATTCCTGGAGGCATGGGAGTCATACTGGGAGGCCGCTGTCCCATCTGAGGAATCCCCATAGGAGGATAGTGCGGCGGGATTCCTGGTGGTCCCATCTGCACACACAAGAATACATTTAAAAAATGAAATATCCCCAAAGTCAGAACATGGTATATGCTAGTGCAATGGATCTTGCATACAGCTAAATAGTTGCCATAAAAGTCTTGTAATAGACTTACAAAAGGTGGAGGCATCCCCGAGGGCGGTACACCTGCGTAAGGTGGCGCTTGGCTCGGGCCATTATTAGCTTCAGATGAAGACTGCCACAGATAACAGACAGCCACAATTAATGATGGAAATGTTGTAATGACCTGCATCTTACAGCAGCGTTCAGTGTATTATAATAAAGATTTTACTCCAAGCTGCAAACAAAAGCATCTTGTTTCATTTTAAATTAAATTTAGGCTAAATACTCCATCCTTTAACACATACAATTTTAACAAAGTCAGTGCCATAATACCAAAAGCAGCACAGAGTTAGCTACACTCAATCACACTTACATTCATACTCACGTAACCATTGATTTCTGAATACATGCTAGTAATTAAATATAGTTAATGTAAATCTACGTTGAGGGGATCACTTTGTAAGTAAATGGTAAAACAGAGATTTAGATAGATCACTGCCTAATGTGTGCCGCTAGCTTGGCGCTAACGAATGCTAGTAAGAGCTAATATTTTTCTCACTACACCATTTCTGCTCACAGAAACACTCTAAAGTCATGGTATTGACATTTTAGGTGCAGCCGGCGTGCTTAATCGCGACTAAAATCACTTATTCCTTCATAGAAATAAACTATTCTATTGAATGGCTCGGTACTCACCATGTTGACGCTCGGCCCTGTGGAATCATGAGCACCTCTCAACAAGGAGCGCGCTGATTGGTTCAACGTCCTGCACTACGGGGGTCAAAGGTAACGCTTTTGGCACGGCATGTTGCGTTGCAGAAAAGAAAAATACAAAATGCTGTTTATTTTAATTTTTACTATTATCGTCACCACCATCGTCATTATTATTATTATTATTATTATTATTATTATTTTTATTATTATTATTATTATTATTATTATTATTATTATTATTATTATTAACTGTATTAACCCACATCCTTTTTTTTTTTTGGGAAAATCCTAAATATTTCATCTTAACCGAGAAAAAAATATTCTAAATGTAGCTCAGGGTTGTCCCAAATACTACATTTGTTTTTTTTTTACAACAAAGCAAAAATAAAATAAAAAGTTTTCAGTAAACTCACTTTTTATGTATTCATGAATTGTGTACCCAGTGGTGGAAAGAGTACTGAAAATTTGTACTCTAGTAAAAGTACAGTTACATGGCTAAAATTGTACTCAATTACAAGTAAAACTACATCTGATAAAATGTACTCAAATACAAGTTCAAATTACTAGAAAAATGTAATTAGCTAATTACTTTTCAACGCGTCTTTAGTTGCATCCTAGATCAGTCCTTAAATAAATCTGGATAAACAGAAATCCAGTTATATCCTCATGTTAACCTTATTAGTAACTTTGCTTTTCATAAACGTAGTTTACTGTTTCATTTATGTAAGATATGACTGTATTTCTTTATGTCTGACAAGTAGTATTAGTACAGATTAAAAACAATAAATAAACCATAAATTACACCAAATGGTAAAAGTGAGCCTTTTGTTTGGCACAAGTCTGAGTCCTAGTTCAGGTCAAATGGCAGCTGATGATGAACTATAGCCCTATGTCTCATATCATGATGTCCAGTACAGCGACTTTGTGATTTGGACATAACCGGATCTAAGCATCCCTCGTGCTGCCAGAGATGAAGAAATGCTCCACACTGTCCTCCCTATTGCTGAACAGTTCTTCATGTGAAGGGGTAGAGGAGAGAGCAGGAAGTTGGTGGGGGGGACAGAAGTTTGGAAAAAGTGAATTTCTCCATTCTGAGATCAATAAAGTATTATCTTATTTTAAAAGGCATGGGAGCGGAAGGTCACTGCCTTTCACTCCCTCCACCACACCTGCAGTGAGCAGAACAGAGAGCAGTTCAGAGCCATGAGAGTGGTCTAGCACCAACACCCATATGTTAAAAAAAACATTAGAATTTATAAGGCACTTTGCATTACATTCAGTCTGCGCTGTGGGTGACACAATATGATACAAAATGACACAGTGAAAGTGTTGGTCACATGACTTTTCTTAAGGTGACACAGTGACACGACTTGTCTGAGGTATTGCTTTTTGTGGTTGATACACGTGTCGCCTCGGTCTCCCTTCATAAATGGATTGCTGTCTGAAAGCCTGCCACCTTCATTTGCATTTAAAAAATAGAGCAAGCCATGAAAATAAAAGAGGAACAAAATAAAACAAGAATAAATGAATGAAAAATAAATAAATAATTTAATGAGTAAATAAAATACATAAATGCAGACAGACAATAACAAAAAGTCTTTTTGTTGTTAACAATCATTATATGTATATTTTATCTTAGCATTTGAAGTAATATTTTAATCATTATTTATGACGTGGGATGTCATAACAACAACAGTTAACATCCCATCCCGGCAGCGGCAGCAAGAGGAGTGGCAAGTTTGAATCATTATTCAGTGATTTTCCATTGAATTTGCAATGTTGAAGGTTCTATTCTCTATATTTGAATTAGTCTGGATAAGTCTGGGGGACTTTTACCTCTGGCCCCAGGTGGAGCCTGGATTGCTGAACTCTCCATTGATATGATCAGTATTAACATTTGTTATACTAGGCTATATTATTTATACATATAAAATACTGATAGTTTATAATGTGTCATATAATGTTATATACTGTATGTAGCAATGTTTTTAAAACACAGAATTAAATTAAAAGTGTTAGTGATGAATTGCATGACATGAATTTCTTCCTCCTTGTTGGCTGTGTCCCTGTGCTTTAGAGCCATTGTCATGTGAAGCGTTTGACAGAGAGCTCCCAAACAGATAAGGCCACACTTGAGGTAGAATCCGGTAAACTCTGATCTATTCTATGACAGGAACGAGAAAATTCCCAATCCATTTTGTTAACAAGGCCAAGAGAGAGGCAGGCGACAGTGAGGATGGATAGGACTGGGGCACTAATGATGGGTGCATTCAAGCAGGGTGCATCGCTGTTCCCGGAAAACAAACAAAAAGTACATGATCAAAAAAAAAAACTAAAAAGTGTGGGATATTGAAACATTTTTTGGTGGGAATGACAGAAGCAGATAGAGTTATAGAGTAGGCAAGAAATTCAAAGTATAATAGGCTACGGTTTTGTAATAATATACACAAAGTGAGGTATTTGGATGCACAACAACTGTTACCATTGTTGCTATAGTAGTTATAAGTCACTTACAGTTGGTTCAGGCCATATATACAGTATACTATAATGATAGAGGTGGTCATTCTGCCCCATTCATGTGAATTATCCATGTCAAGAGTGAAATTAAGTGTTGTGACACTTAGGGGAGGAAATACAATTCTTTGAAGCCAAGTTTTTAAGTTGTTTTTGATACCTGTAACGTCCCCATGGGAATCCATACAGTTCTTTCCATAGAGTGTAAATAATAACGGAGGTACAAATGGCTAGTTTTTCGCAAAGCCAGTTAGCATACGGAGGCTGGCTCCGGAAGCTGGAAGCTCCACTTAACTTTCCATTTACACTTTTTGGCCCCTCTTTAAGTAATCATTGTAAATAGTATTGTTAATATGACCCTTGTGCTTGCAACACCATCCTGTTCTTTGTCTTTTATTTTCAACTTTAAAGAGCAACTAACGCCAAAATCTAATAGTGTTGCTACATGTCTCCATTATTACTTTGACATTTTAGTGCACATTTGTTGAAATCTAATTTTGTGCTTAAAACCGTCTGTGTGGCGCCCTCTTGAGGTTAAAGCTATATGGCATTTGAATTTTGGAGTCTGTCACCTTATTGGTTCAATAGTTGATGTGACGTCAGCAGCCGCTGTGGGCCCTGCCTTTGCCCTGCCGCTAACACTACAACAACAACAGCAGGCTAATATTGCTAACCAGGTGCTAATGGCGATTCTAAACGTTTTATGCTTGGAGACTTAACACAGCTGTAAAACAGATCCTTCTGGCGCAGTTTTCAAAAAATAAATGTGGGTGGAGTTAGGCTGTGGTAGGGGGGTTAG
>OMNZ01129328.1:8982-32169 GCA_900303255.1 Lesueurigobius sanzi | reverse complement strand
TACATACATACATACCATACATACATACATACATACATACATACATACATACATACACACATACCATACATACATACATACATACATACATACATACATACATACACACATACCATACATACATACATAACATACATACATACATACATACAATACATACATACATACATACATACATACATACATACAAACATACACACACACAAAAAAAAATATATACAGTATTCATTTCTATTTATGTTTTATTGTCCTGTCACCCAAACCTTTAATGTTTGTATGCACCTCCCATTCCTTCAAGTCATTGTTCTGCTGTCTTGTCTTGTCTTGTGATCTGTTCAGTACTGTCTGTATTTGTTTTAAAATAAAGTGAAAAAAAAAAAGAAATGTGTGAGGAAAAGTTAGGAATGTGTTTGGACCCTCACTATCAATTTAATTTACATTCTCCCCCTTTTTCATTCACTCTTTGTAATGACAAAATCAGATTTCTTCTGAGAGTTTCTTCCTTATCCACCTGCAGCGTCTCGCCTTAATCTACCTACAGCCGTGGAAATGAAAATGGCTCGTGTGTGGTGGGGTATAAAAATACCCTACCATTCTGGACCACTGCACCAATTAGCCCCGTCTAATAAGCTCATAGGGGCAGACCACACAGTTGTCCGCTTTCAAGTCACTTCATGGAGAATCCTTTTTTAATGAACTGGGATATACACGCGCAGGTCTCCAATGATGTTTATATTATTCCGAGGCTTTGGCTTCCACAAGTAATGAAAGAATAGTTTGCCGCACACACATAGTAGACTTCCTGCGCCGCTTACTACTGTTACCATAGTGACTAGAGGCTCACATCTGATGGCCCTGAGCGATGATTGTTAGACCCCGTGTCAAACTGGTGATGTGGAGCTAGTGTCCGAAATACTCCTGCTGCTGCTGCTGCTGCTGCTGCTTCTTCATGTCTGTCCCCCCAAAATGTCCGTCCGCCAGCGAAATGAGAGGGTCTGACGGTCAGTGGAGGAATGTTGCTAGTCTTGTCCGTCTATGCTCCTACTGTGACCATTATTATTATTATTATTATGCCATGGACACACTGTTGCATCATAAGACAATTACGGTACATACAAAAGACTCAAGGATGTGTAAAGACAGACCAAGCTCTAAACATTATATTGGTAAAAGAGTAAATTAGTTGACTCTCTCTCTCTCTCGCATCTCGCAACTTTGGTCAGTCTTAACTTAAGAATTGTCACTTTTTTTCCCCCATAGTTTATTATTTGTCATTATTACAAGTTTATGTTTCATGTTGCATGAATATACCGATGAAAACTGCCTGGCCAGCCGGACTAAACGCTTTACAAGACATATAGTCTGGGCATCAGCATCATCTCGGTGAGTTCAGAAGGGTGTGATTGACAGACAGATTAACCAATCAGAGAAAGGCATGGTTCGACCAACATGGCGGCTTAACGTATGCAAAAACTTTAACAAGAAATGTCGCACTGAAAATCCTCCTCTTCTGCCAAATCAACCGGCGATCTACTGAACTATTTTAATAAGAAGTTAGAATTTTATGAAGTCTGTTCAGAATGATATACACAGTATTTGAGTGTTCAGACGTCCGCATTTAAGCTCCACGTTACAAATCTGCATCTGTGATTGGCCCGATGTTCAGTCCAGATGGCTTTTCTTTTGAACAGAAAGGAGGAGTGTATGGCTGGCCAGGCTAGAAAATTCCTAGCCTGTGAAACCTTTCATTGACAATTGGCAATAAAGACTATCTGATTCTGATAATTGTAACGTGAACAAATCAAAATGGTCACTATGAGAAAAATGATCACTATGAAAAAAATATGTGATTTTTTTTTTCTTGCCATATCTCCCAGACCTATAAATTATTGGTAACAAGAATGCATTGTAGCAGAGCGGATTGTGCTGGGGGTTCTTTTGCTTTGTAAAAAATATAAATGGTCGTAGTTACCCCTATAGGATATGACTGATACGGTTGCCTTTCTGCATCTTTGTTTCAGCAACAGGTCTCCAGAGTACACCCCACCATCTAGGACCCATGTAGTTGCTTGGATAACAGCAATAATAGAAGAGGATGGGAAAATGTATATACAGTACCGTATATACACTGGGCACTTTGCCTCCTGGTTCTGACAATTTACTGAAAGTCTCTGTGTGTAATTCGCTTCTGATCTGCCCTGTCTAATAAAGCACGGGCCAGAAAAAAAGATAATGGAGACATGTCGTGGCTCCAAATGTGATTGCTCGCCCGTTATTAAAAATACCTCCTAGCTTTGAACATTGGATGTTGAGGGCTGTCATTTTGCCCAAGTGAATAGCACTGCCTAGCATTATGTGCGTCTGGTTTGCTTTAGGAAATAGAGCACAATTGAGTCAATATTCTTCCTTGTCTTGACGTTGAAAGCTCACTTTCCTTAAATTTTGAGGAAAACAGTTTACTTACCAGAACCGCATAATAAAAGGCATTTCAAAACAACAAAAAAACATGCTTGAATTGCCTGGGGTTGCTGTTTCATAGTGCACTCTACCTACTCACCTGATGATACAGCTGGCATCAAAGTACTTTTAAAAGCTGCATTGGACTTGCCAGTTTCACATTCCCCCACAGAGGAATGCACCGCACAATATACTCTTCTACATTTGATTTATTCATGAGCGTGAACAAAGCAATCAGATGAATAAATCTCTGCAGCGCCGGGTTCATATGTGTGTGTTTTAGCCCCTCCCCAACCGGCTGATTTCTCTGGTCTGGTGCAGCCCTGGCATTAGTTTTTATGTCACCAACTCCCACAAACTCCATGCACGCTCCGGGCTGCAGATCTATCCACATCTCCATCCCCTTTGACTCTGCCACGTGTTTAGGGGCTTCAAAGTCTCCCTCCTCCGACTCCCATGTGCATGCCCTCCTCTCCTCGATCTCTTTTTGCAATCTAAATAGCTTATATATTCCTCCACTGATTGCACAAACATATCCATGGGGCGGGGGAGAGTACACAGAAGCCCCAACACCTGCTCTTTCCGCTAAGGTTGTCATTACCGTAGCACACGTTTGTACACGTCCTGGCCGTATCAAAACAAGCAGGACACTTGCGGTGACTTAATCAGGCTCTTCTCTCCTCTCTGCCTCTTAGTCACTGGCTTTGGAAGGGCAAAACGAAACAAAACAAAAAAAAACCTTTCTGGCAAGATGATAGTGGTCAGCAGTGTTGGAAGGGCCCTCACTGTGGCCACGGGGCGTTGGCTAAAGCCGCGGTTCTTAATTTAATGTGATTTCCAGTGTGTCTGTCGACGCAACATTTCTGCATAATATTTTCTCTAGTTTCATCTCAAAACATTCTCACACTCAGGCAGTCACATCGCTTTTGTTCTTGTGTAAAACCCCAGGATCCTTTTGGGAAATTTATTTTCTGTCAGCATGATATCATATTTAATCATATGCTTAATTTGTCTTCCACCTGTTTATTTCTTCTTTTTTCTCTGTAGCAGACTTTCCCAAAATAGATTTAACTCCCCTCTAATAATTTTTGGCTCAGAAGTGAAAAGGAATGCACCTAGGAGATGCCTAGGGGGATGATCTATTGATTTGGCATCTGTTGTTGTAATAGTCTGGTCCTGTGGTGACAGTCACCTGGAGTAGATGCAATATGCAGGATTTGTGAGTAAATCGCTTCTCTCCCAAAGCGAATGCTCCCTGTTCTGTTATATAATCCATATTGCTCATTGTAAATGCTGGGGCTGCTTTTGACTAGTTTTGTTTAAAGTAAGCCTTTAATGTAATTCTAACAACATAGGTTGTCAGTTTGATCCTTTTCATGATTATTTCAAGGAGTGAAAACAAGTATGAGTATCAAATGTATGAAACATGCTTTCTGAGGTCGTTTTCACACTGCCCCTAGTTAGGTCGACCTAAAGGGGCTCTCGACCCTAGAGCGGCGCTTTGGGGTCTGTGTGAATCTAGCCGCGCCACTTTAGGCCGGTCTAAAGAGCCGCACTCGGAACGGCTCAAACAGCTGGTCTCGGAGTGGTCTCAGTATCTCTCACTCACTCGCGCCGGTCCAGGTGTGGTGAAGGCGTCCGACCTCCGGCCGACCTAGTTTCTATTTCATTTTTGAGTGAAGAAAGGGCTTCTAGCATGTAATATTTGGATTTTGAGTTTGGATTTTTTTGAACATAGTATTTTGTGTTAAATGGTGCTAGAGGGGAAAGCGTTAATTTGTTGTTTAAGCTGAGGTTGATCTGTGAAAGGTCTGTCTCATGAACCATATTAGCAAAAGCAATAGTTATTTGGCGGCAGGCAGCGCAGCGCTTAGCGCTCATGCTTCACAGTAACAAGGTTCCAGGTTCGATACCCGGGCCGGACGAGGCCGTTCTGTGTGGAGTTTGCATGTTCTCCCTGTGTCTGCGTAGGTTTCCTCTACCACTAAAAACATGTACAATAGGTGAGAGTGAATGGTTGGTGGTGGTGGAGGGGCCTATGGTGCAGAGTGACAGCCTCTCTATGGAGTATGGAGTGAATGAATAACGTCTATGTGTAGCGAGTTAACAAACTTGCTAAACAGACTTGAACCCATTATTATTATTATTATTTGTATTGATCACAAAAAAATGAAACAGAACCAAATAGTGATACTGATCTATATAAGCTTTTTCTATTTATTCATTTTGTATTATTGCCCAGCCTTATTATTATCAAATAAAACAGTTAAAGAAGTCCACCATCGCAGAGAATATTGCCAAGATTCAGTGTTTGTGTCAGGACATTATTACACTCATTTAAATTTGATCATTACATAAATGTTGCAAACTTTGTCATATTCAAATGAATACAATTATATGTGCTGGTAATTCTGGCTCCGACAGTGTGCTTGGTCATATATCAGCCATCAGTAGATTAGACTTGCTAAATTTCAGGGCCATGGGAATAAAAACAAACAGTCCGGATCTGGTTACATTTGCTCAGTGGTCTCTCCTCCTCCTCCTCCTCGCTGTGCTCTATCTCTGTCTTCCTCTGGCTGTGTGAAAGTTTGCACAGCGAGATGGGCATTAAATAGGCAGGGACTGGTTTGGAGGTCAGACTTGCAGATGAGTTCTCTAATACAGATTCAGATTCCTCTTCTCTCCGCTCGGGTGCAGATTGATTAAGGCCTAAGGAGAGGATGTTTTTTGGGTTGAATGTGTAATCTCCGTACCCATATCGAGGGCTCTGAATCTACTGAGCATTCAGGTGACATTCAGCTAAATGAGCAGGTCGGGTGAAGTAAGGAACAGAATTTGGTTATAGTACAATTTTAAAGCTTAAAAAACGTATTACTTCACAGCATTGAACTAAAATATTCATCTTATTTTAAGCCTAAATATATTATATACTTATTTTAAATTGTGTTACAATTTAGCTTTTTGCTAGCCGGGGACACCAGCCTGGCCTCTGCAGCTCTGGCTGGACACAGCTACGGGACTCGACGGCCTGGGAGCCATCTGGCCCATCCGTCCATAGGAGTGGATCCCTTCCCCACTCTGGTTCTCCTCGAGGTTTCTCCGTTTTGTCCTACGTGGTTTTCTGAGTTGTTCGTTGCCGCGGGGGAGGGTCTAAGGATGTGGGACACCCCAGGCTGACACTTCATTTGTTTGATGTTTGATATTGATTTGTTTTGTGTTTGTGCCGACCTCTGAGACGACTCCTGTTGTGATATCGAGCGTTACAAAAACAAATTGATTGATTAATTGATTACATGGAGGAAGCCAGGCTGGTGTGACAGGCTAACTTTTTGCAACACAATTTCAATGAGATATAAAGGTTGTTTTAAGAAAATACATTTTTAGATGCAAAATGTTTTATTTTAAGTAAAATATGGTCTTAATTTAGAAGAATGAATGCTTCTTATTAGACCAAATATACTTAAAATGAGGAGTCGTTTATACATAAACGTTGACCTGAAATACAAACATTTTGAGCTTCAGAGACTTGAAATGAGCTAATAACTCTTGTATTTAATGAAACTAAACTGAAATTGAGCCTCTTTTTCAACTTATTCCAACCACCTACACAACCTAGACAGAATATCTTATTTTAAAAGAAAATGTGGGACGTCTATTCTATTGGCAGATTTTTTTTTCCTGTATTAAATATTGTTTAGCTTGTGTGGGCATATGGGCATTTTTTCCAGTGTGTAACCAATAACAGGTGCAGTTATTGAATACTTTCCTGAATAAATCATGTGGCAGCGATTGCAGATTTTGTGGCGAAAACGCTATATGTTGATAATATCAGAGGTGAGGGGAGAATGGCCTGAGAGGTCTTCAATGGTGCCAAGCCCACAATAACTCAACAAGGTCAGCAGAAGCCCTTGAATCAGGTGGGCTACGAGCCGCATTGGTGTCACTTTGAAGGGCACGAGCCAACCCCCGATACCTCTCATCAGCCAGTTTTTCAATTTTAAACAATACTGTTGTTATGCCCTATTTTGGGTTGCAACTTTCCATATGCTACATGCACCATTGATTAAGACTTTTTATATGCGAGTGGGAAGACAAACCCCAAATATAGTATAGCTAGTATCATATTTATTATTTATTTGATAGCATATATTTTGTAACACGTATCCTGCCTGTTGCTTTGACCACATTTAATTCTTCACCTTGTCACCGCCCCATTGTACATTGGCGCCATCTGATCTGAAGAAGTCCTGTGTTTTTGTTAGGCTTTTGGACCTTGCCGTTTCAGGTGGAGCGTAACGCAGAAAGAAACTGCTGAGCGCCCTAAGCCAAATGGATTATGGCAGTGACGATCCAAAGAGCTTTACAGTCAATGCACTGTATATCCCAGTCGCAGTGGACTGTGGGAGTAATGGTTGATAATTTCCTCAAGCCCTGATTGATAATGTGGCTCCCTATTGACTGCCACGACGTGTCCCCTAATCATTACACAGCCCTATGGCAATTTTATGACCTGCTGTAAATGTATTGAGGGAATTTGGATGGCACTCGTGTATGATGGAGCAAATGCAGCTACACTTCCCCCTAGTGGCAGTTGGTCGATACTCAACTACTCTGTTGTTCAATATTTATAGGACGGGAAGAAGAAATTCGACAAGGAGACCGAAAAATACTACTCGGTCCTTGAGCGGCATCTCGGCCTGTCATCCCGAAAGAAGGAAACTTATCTGCAGGAGGTAAAAACAAAAACACAAAATGGTGCCTTTGTGTGTGACTGTAAATAATGCCCTTTTCATGGCCTCTCCCTCCCAAACCACTATGTGCACTCTCTTCACTTATCATCTCCCCAGGTGGTCCCCCGCATTAACCCATTGTCAGCGGCGGCGGCGGCTCTGGGAGGATGACACATGCCTTTGTCGCGGCACTAAACCTCGGTTTTGGTTTCTTTGCTTTCTCAGGCTGACACTCAGATTGATAAGGAGAGACAACTCTTTTATGACGCCTCCCTCGAGTACGTTTTCAAAATCCAAGAAGTGCAGGAGAAGAAAAAGTTTGAGTTTGTGGAGCCGGTAAGTGAATCAACGTTTTGTTTTTTTCAATGTTGCTAAATGCGAATCGACTGAGCAGTAATTGCTTTTTTGTTTTAGCTTTACATTCTGTTGAAAGATGTGTGTTTTGTCGTATGGTAAACAATTAAGCCGTAATGAATATGGATTTTGTTACGTGTGCGTCTTTTTGTTTGAGTCAGATGACTTTAATGCATCAGCCAGTTCATTTCACACATTTATCATAAGTTATTTAGCCAGGAAGGCGATCAAGCAAAATGAGATAAAATTGCTTTTGTCGTTGAACAAGACAAAGTGCAAATCCTCGTGCTGCGGCATTAAAACTATTTCAAGTGTGCAGTCAATTCTAACATCTTTAGCCGGGCAAGTTCTAAAGGTGTTAAATATCTGGCAACGTGAGCTGAAAGTTAAGTGATCCTTTTTTTAACCCTCCTCCCCCTCCCATTTGTTTACCCCCACTGGCAGCTCATCCAGAGATGCAGGCCAGTCATGTAAATCTCCCCGGCCCCAGGTAGTGCAGGGTGAAAATACTATGACAGGGCTCAGCCTTGCCAGTGATGAATCTGGGCAGAGATAAGATGATGGTGCAGCCTTGAATATTTGACTTTGCGTCGTCTAAATCAAATCAGTGGCGATTATTTGAGCAGCAGTATATTTTTCCTTCGCCAGTAATATTGCAATAATATTGAAAACTTTTTTTGTTTACTTTTGAACTGTTATTACTTTATACTTTACTTAGCCCATTTATCTTTTGTTACAACTGATCCCATTTGGCCCTAGCCTGGTCTTAGCCATCAGTAAACTCCGGCCAATTATCATGTCCCTACATGTTACATCTGGGTCTGATCTCAGTGGCTGCGATACATCGGTTGAATTCCTTCCGACCATTCAGCGAGCGGGGGAGGCGGCTGTTGTAGGTGACGTCAAGCATATGCAGGAAATGATAATACGGATGGCTAAGGCCAGGCTAGCGACAGGGTAAAATCAGATTCAATCGTTGAGTTGACCCCTCCCACCTGATAACGGAGCTCAATTGGGAAGATCCAGACCCTCTGTATGAAATGAGTATGAGGGTATGGTAAGACCAGGCTTATTTGGCCCTGGCGGCGCCGGCGCTTCCTATACGCTGGTAATGTGCTGTGCGTGGGGCACCATATTGATGACTGAATGACACAGTGCACAGTATTGGCGCTGTTGTTTTTAATGCATTTGACAAAAACTGCCTTTTAATTCAATGAGATCGATGAGAAAGAGTTACAGAAGTTTCTGTCAATGCGGCCAATGATTAACACACAGAGCTTAGGGTGATGCCCGTGTGCCCCGTCCATACAACAGACATAACGTAATAAGTTCATTAGAAAACAAAAGTTCAGACTCCAGCGATGCATTTTCAGCTTGTGTGGTGTTCTCTGGAGCCTGTAGTGTTTCAGTGAGGGACGAGCAGAGAGAGGGAGGGAAGCGAAAGTGGTATGAGCGGAGAACGGCTCTGATGCAGGGACGGAGCAGAGTTCTGGGGGGCACTGAGGCAGGGGGACACTCACAAGCCTGTCCGGGAAAAAACTTGAATTTGCTAAAATAAAAATCGTTTTTAGCTACAAATTTGATAAATCGATTAAATCTATTTTTTGCCCAGCCCTAAGTTCAAGTGATGAGGTCTTACACAAACACACTTAGGGGTTATGATTATGTGTGCATGTCAGCCCCTAACATTCTGGTCCCACTTTTGCGATTTCTAAGGCCTTTGTCAGATTTTACCACTGCTACTCCAGGCCCATATTTAAAAACTATATGGAGTCATTTAATTCCAGCCTAAACTTTTGTCTAACTTTTCTCAATCCATTGTCTAAAGTGCAGTACATTAAGCATGTAAATCCCCCCAACTTTGTTTCCTCTGCAGCTGCTGGCGTTCCTCCAGGGCTTGTTTACCTTCTACCATGAAGGATATGAGCTGGCTCACGAGTTTGAGCCATACAAGCAGCAGCTCCAGTTCAACCTACAAAACGTAAGTCCTGGCACCTCGGGGGCTGCAGACAAAGGCAGCCAGCCACAAAATCACATTCTGCAGCTTATCATACTTGATGTAACTAGACTTTTCACAAGTGGATACCTGTATGAATAAATGAGATTGCTCACAGTCCAAGGATCAATATTCTCAGAGTGCTGGTGTAAAGGAAGCCACTGCAGGCATTTAATAGCGCAAAAAAAAAAAACCTATGTATTGAACTGCACTTGCTGATCTCCTGGCCCGTGTCTCCATCAGCACTACTTTCTGCTTTCAGCCTGAAGGCCCAATTGCTCTAACCCCAGATTGTAGCTGCTCTGCCTGGGATAGTTTCACCAGCCTCTCTCCATGCCATCTGATGTAAAAGCACTAACAGCGGGGGCACAAACTGAAATATCTGGCTCATATAAATAAAGTGTATTCCAGCGAACATTATGAGAGCTTACAGCCATGAACGTACCATGAACCTACTATATTTGTAAAGCACACTGTGTCAGCTGTGTAGCTTTCATTTCTGTGCAGACACGCAACAACTTTGTGAGCACTAAGCAGGAAGTGGAGAAGCTGATGAGGAGGATAAGGTCAGCGGATCAGGACTACAAGCCCCCCGGTCAGTGGTCGATGGAGGGCTTCCTCTACGTCCAGGAGAAGCGTGAGTGTGTTGTGTCTGTCTGATCTCTGCTGCTGTGCTTCCCATGTAAACGCAAATACACCGCACACATCGCTGCACGTTTCGACCATTGATCACCATGAACGTGGGCTCCCGGGCTTCTCCAGCAAAGAGGCTCTCACACACAGATCTCATAACTCATCCTGTTTACCATTCACTTCCATGTGCTCCAAACAAGAAGGGAGAAAACCACAAATGGTAGATTTTTATCGCCACTGATAAACAGCTTTTGATTCATCATGCACAAATTGCTAAATTGATTTTCAGAAGCCTCTCCAAAAGTTTGCCAATCGAAGTGGAATAAAAAGTGTCTGCGTCTTATTTTCTCCATTAATTCTGCTTCTCCAGGTCCTCTGGGGAGCTCGTGGACGCGTCACTACTGCACCTATGACAAAGGCAATAACACATTTGCCATGATCAACACTGAGAACAAGTCCACTGGAAAGCAGGTAGCGTACATACAGTAGTTACAAGATGTAGTTTCAAAACACACAAGCAAAGAACATAATTTATGTGGGCGTAGAGGATTAAGAACAACCACTGGACCTAACAGAGAGATGGCAGATAGGAAGAGCAGAGAATTGAGTGGAGGGCTTGCTGTCGTAAACAAAACAAATATAACAAGAAAGGCACTCAGACCTTAGAACTAACCCCTGCCCTGTGCAAAGTAGACCGCATTTTCATCCCTGTCAAGTTGCACTTCTTAAAGCTGTGTCAACACAACAAAGCACACTGTAGACTAGACCTAGACTTCTGCTTTGTTAGACATGGATTTAGAACTTTACTTTTTGTATCCAGCATTATTACTGTATGTTATTATCATGAAGGGACGCGCAGATACCGATACCAGTATTGTTCTCGTTCTCGTACTCATTCATGTGGTTCCAATACCAGAAAACCAAGACCACTCACAGTACTGTTACCAGTATGGAATTGAAAATAAATAAATAAATTGGTACCCAAAACAGGGAGAGAAAAAAATATTTTTCTTTAGAACGCAAATTTTGATGCCTGGTGGGTCTGAGATTGCACTGAAGAAAGTGAATAGTGTTTCAGCTCAAATAAATGATAAAAACACTAAAAGAAACAGTTAGTTAACAGTTTATTGAATTTATAATATGAAATGTCTGTTATTGTTCTGTTTTGTGGCTCTACAACAAAACTAAAAATCAAGCACGAGAATAAATTACTTTGAGAATATTAGTTTTGTTTAGAGCAGTTTTGACTAGATTAGACATTTTACTATTCACCTTTCCGACATTATGTCACAAATCAAGCACCGGTGAAAACACGGCTCTGCCATAGGAATGCATTGGACTTTGAGTGGTTATCATTTGGTTTGAGAGGGGCTTTGTGATGTCAAATTTTGATGAAATGTTGTTTGACTCTATAACAACCTGCCTATAGAGCCAAAAGTGCGATATAAACAGATATCGGTTTTGTTTTCACCGACACTGGGTCGCGTTGCATTGGTGTGTATGTGGAAATGCCCGGATGTTCGGAAAGGTGAATTGTCATTTATTATTTGGCTTATTTCATGACAATTTTTACTGATTCTAAGGTAATCTCGCTTGAATTAGGAAAATAAAAAAACAAGAAGACCAATTTTCTTACCCCATTGGTAAATATATTTAAATAAAAAAGGAAATAAGTAGAAATCTACTAAAACAAATCAAAAACACCTTAGAACAAGTGGTTAGTGTTAGGTCAAATGAGCCACTAAAACTTAATTCATCAAAGCAGCTCAAATTTAGATAAATAACATGAATTTGGGTCTTTTAAAGAGGCCCTATGCAAGTTTTTATGTGAAAAATAAAATCCTCACTTAAAAACCTGCATAGTGCCTCTTTAAACTTATCTACATATTTACTTTTTTGTGTAGATGACCAGTAATTTAGTATAGGTATCGAAAAAAGTATTGTTCAGATAGCGGTATCGTTAAAGTACGAGTATCCGGGGGGAAATTATCCCCGTCCCTACTCACAGCTGATCTGCTGGAGAGAGTATACATGTGGAAATACAATGAGTGAATAATAGACCTGGCTCTTCATTAGCAGAATGCATATCTTAATTGTACCACAGCAGTGTGTTTGCAATGTTTACAGAAGGAGATGATAACCAGCTGATGGAGTTTTATGCTTTCAGAGTTTTAATGCACATATTGTACTTGTATCTATCATCAAATCAAAGTACTGGTGGTATCGGTGTATCTCTATTATCGTGTACAAACGATGTTTATGTTCACTGTGTATTTTCAGAATGGTGTTGTCCCGAACCAGCCAGAAGTGTTCAAACTTAAGTCTTGCATTCGTCGGAAAACTGACTCCATCGACAAGCGCTTCTGTTTTGATATTGAAGTGGTGGAGAGGTCTGTAAACTCCAGTACTCAATGTTTGTTCTGCAGAAGTAGACTCTAGAGAATTGGTGTCTTGAAATGAAATGAATCACTTCTGCCAAATCATTATTGTAGTATAAATTAATACATTCTGTACATTCTTGAGGTTGTACAGTTGGGCTATTTTTGTGCACACATCCTCAGTAGATTTAAAACAATATTGAAAATGTGTTTGTGTAGGAGTAAACAAAGTATCTGTTTTTTGGATCACCCTGACCCCTGTATTACATGTGTTTTCGGCCCTGTATGTCATGCATGTCCCGCACCTCTCTCCTCCATTGAACATAACGAGTACCCCAGTTGTGAACCTTTTTTTCCATCTGTTGTCTGTGTTCATGTCGCTGTAGAAATGACATCTGTCGTGGAACTCTTTTCAGACCACTTCAGTTTTACTGTAAAGTCCGGTATGTGAACCAGTGCTGTCACCACTGCATGTGCTGCATGTTTGCTCCCAATCAAACCACTCGCTCAAATTCAAGTCTAATCTAATAACAGTGACACCCCAAAATATTGGCAATGGAACTTTTCACTGGGAAGTGGCAGTTACCAAACAAATCAGGACTGAAAAAACTGACTAAACATGGGCTACAAGAGATGATTTAGCCCACTTTGATTCACCAAATAGACGCTAGGGCTGAACGATTTTGGAAAGTAATCTAATTGATTTTTTTTCAATATTGCGATTTAATATGCGATTATTTTTTCAAGGTCCTCTTTAGGGCTGATCGATTTTACCAAAAAATAAATGTAAATATAATGTAGTGCCCTCTGCTGGACAGGTCTAGAATTTCTTCCTTTAAAACAAATCTTGGCTGCCCCCTAGTGGCTGGACAGAGCATTTGAGTTATTTCTTTAAAATTTCATAACTCCTGCCACGAATGAGCTAGCTTTTTTTTCCCTTAAAATTCTGCTGTGTAATATTGCGATAAAATTGCAAATGCGATGAATTGTTCAGCCCTAATAGACACAAGACTAATTCCAAAAGTCTGAAAGAGACTAAACAAGTGTTTGTAAAAGTAATGAGGGGCAGATTGCATAAGGTTACTCTTCTGCATTCATTTGACAGTTTTGTTGTTTATCTTTTTTACTTTTGAAAAAAAAAAACATCTCTACTTGACTGAATAAACTTAACCAAAATAGCAAAAGCCATAAGTATAATCAGAAGAAGCCTACAGACCATTTGTGATCCCCATTCGACCGTTTGACGACTCATAGTAAGATGACATGAATTACTTTAATAACCGCTACATCCGACACGTATCAGTCAATAATGTGTAAAATGCTAAATCTACCTCATTTCCGCATTGATTCACTTCATAAATTAGCCGATCATCGCTTGTCCGTGTGAGGTTTGTAATTTCGTAGCTCAATGGATCATAGATAATTGATAGATATAACACTTGACTATGGGATCAATTAGGCCATCATGGAGCATTAGGTGCATTGCCAAGTGGGAGCCAATGGCGCTCCCCCCATCGCAGGCGCCGGCTGACCATGGACGGTAACTGTGCTTTATTTGCAGGACAACTCATTTATCATAAGCCCGGGTGCCCCAAGGTGCTTGTAGCAACCACAAGGACAACTTGGGCCAAGCTCGAGTCAGCTTCAAGCTCAGCCATTTATTCTCATTAGAATAAACATGCAGTGCTCCACCTGCAGCCGGACGTAATCAGGCCAGGCATTTGAACAGCTCATCTCCATCTGACTCAGGGTTGCTTTAGCCGCCGTTTGGATCATTTTGTGAATTTTGTAAACACTCATGCCCAGACTTAGAGTTAATCATCTTAACATTTTACACCGAATAAAATGAGGGATGATCAAACAAATGCAGAATATGAATTTAATTGAATGTGTTTCAGAGTTCACAGAATCAGCAACATTCCACATTTGTGGGCGCTATTGCAACAAATCTGTTACTTTGTTATTAGTGAAGCATGCCATATTTTGGGCTGACTGTGTTGTTTCACAATCTCAGAATGCTTTTTCTAACACAACATTTGTTTGTTCTGTCACTTCTCAAATTGTGTTGTTTACTTAAAGACCTTTGGCTGAAAATCAACCAGTGCTGATATTGTGAAATCATTACATTTTGATTATTGTCCACTCCAGACCTTTTTATTGAATGATGCTGGTGAACAGATCCCTGTAGCCATTTATGAAAGTGAAATGTTTATCGATTTAATGTACATAGATGTTCATCATTTTAGGCATGAAACGTTGAATCAATGTCACTTGATTTAATACATTTGTTGGACCCTTTGAAAAACTGCAAAGCAGATAGTAACTTTAATGATAGATTTCTCTGGACAACCCAAAAAGAAGTAGATGCCATTTGATTTATACCTTAGAAATCCAATTTGCACACCATTAGGTAGTTTGTTTGGAGAACAGATTGGTCTAAAATCCTCCTTTGTTGCAGCCCTGTCTTTACTAACTATCACTTCTCAGTGGGGCGTAGGGCGCTGCAGCTTTTTCAAACAGTGTGGTGTCACATTACTGCTACAGTACATGCTCCAGCAGCGACCTGCTTTACACCATGTAGCACAAATTGATGTGGATGTAGAGCATCCACAGAAACTTGCATGTTTGGTGTGAGGCTAAGAATCACTCTCTATAACATGAAATTGGACAAAGCTGACTGAGGACACAGCCTGAAATCCAGCCTTTGCACTTGGGCAATTTCAGCTGCACTAGTCCTTTTATAGTGGCCTGAGCCAGTATAAACAAACATGGTCCATCCAGGGGCCCCCAAGGCAATGAGATCAGACTGAGAACAGCTTTCCTCTGAATCTCTGCAGGCACGGCATCATGACACTGCAGGCTCTGTCCGAGTCCAACCGAAGACTGTGGCTGGAGGCCATGGATGGCAAGGAGCCGGTGAGGAGACAACACACATCTCCTCTCTTTGGCTAGGCTCTTTTTAGTGTGAGCTGGTTGCCTGAAAGCCAGCCATAGTGATACATTTGTCAATAGCACCCTCTTCTGGTAATCCAAAGCCTTGATTTTACAAAACAGTGATCTCATCAGCACTTCCGCTTTTGATGAATTTGTTTCCAATACCAAGGACACAACATGAGGCACAACTCCTCATTCGGCTATAGTTTGTTTTTAGAAGCCAGTTTACAACATAAATATTGATAATAAAAGTTTTAACATTTTACATTTCAATCATAATCAAAATATATTAATTGGCCATTTTCCAGCATTGTATAAACCATGTGTAATATGCTTTATTTTCTGCTGATGAGCTGCACTAATGTTTGTGTCATTAATTTAAACTAACACTGTTTTTGTTTTCATTCAGATTTACAACCTTCCAGCCATATTGAGTAAAAAGGAAGAAAGTGAGTATAAATGCTTTTCACTGTGATATGTTGTGGTTTGGAAGCATTATACACAGATAAATCAGCCTTCTCCCTATAGCTATCTGTATTCATTAACACAATTACTTGACATCCTCCTACACATCTGACACACCAGATCCTTCAACACGGGGCTTGTATCTTATTAGTTAAACCAGCATAAGGGAGCATTTATTACACCTCCACGGTATCTATCTTACATAGTTAACCTTCTCCGTAATTGACATGTCAACCCTATTCTCCTGTTGTATTACAGCCTTTCTAAATGAGGCCGGCTTTAACTTCGTTAGAAAATGCATGAACCTGGTGGAGTCGAGAGGTGAGCCGTGCTAAATATGCACCTTTTTGATCTTTCAAAGGTGACTTGCATGCTGCGCAGACGTGATTCTGAATATTAATGTGCTTGTTTCGGCTTGTTATAAGCTGTACATGGGGAAAAAACTTTTGCATTCTGTGTGACACAGGACTCAATGCGATGGGTCTGTACAGGATCGGAGGGGTCAACTCAAAGGTTCAGAGGTTGATGTCCACTGTTTTTTGTAAGTAAACCTTTAAGTTTAAAAGAAATCTTAATTGTAAAGAAAAAATGGTATCACTCTAGATCAGTGGTTCCCAACTTTTTTTGTCTTGCGTACCCCTTGGGCCTTTTATTTATAGACCTTTCTCGGTCATGTGACTTGGAATGGAATGCCGGCCTGTTGGTTGGCATTCCGCTGATTTTCTCCATCTGCTCCATGTTATTAGCTGTTCTTTACAATGGTGTTACCGGTCTTGACGCTCTCCAAGACGGTTCAGCACTTGAGTGGTCAGGTCAGACAACGATATCTGAACAAATGCTCGTTTGTCAGAGCTCAGGACCCGTCATGTGACTTTTGCTGCCCACAAGACTCTGATTGGTCAGAGCATAGAGATATAGCATGTTTTGATTTGATTTGCTTGCAGCAACCCATTGTTGCAACATAAGTTCCGCGAGCCGATGATGTCAGCTGAGAAAGGTCTATAGTCCCAAGTACCCCATCCCTCGATGGTTTTGATGATTAGATAGAAAGTGAATGACTAATCTCCCATTTATCAGTAAAAAGGCTATTAAATATTCTCAAAATATTCTCAAATTCTCACTCTTTCACTTTAGCTTTTCTTTGAACATAATTTTCTTTGAACATAATTCATAATTCTTCTTCTTTGATGACACTTTTCCTGACTTTGTGCACCCCCCTGTGTGATACTGTCCCAAGAGCTGTTGTGACAAGTAAATTTCTCCATTGTGAGATCAATAAAAAACTACCTTAGCTTATCTTATCTTATTCAGTTTTATCTGATTTTGTATCTGAAATGATTCCAAGTACCCCCTTCTAAGCTCTCGCGTACCCCCAAGGGTCCCCGTAGTCCCCCGGTTGGGAAACACTGCTCTAGATTACAGCTCGCAGTCACATGGTTACAGGTAACAAGTAATCACACATGTACACAAGTACAGTTAATTACTCCTTGAAGTGCAAGAAGTACCCAATAAGTAATGTGCAAGTACATCATAGCTAATGTGTAATTGCACATGAGCGCAGGCTGTAATCTAAAGTGAGAAGCTATTGAGAGGGAGCAGAGAAGAATAAAGAGGTGGAACAAGGGGAAATTACCCAATACGTAATGTCCATGTATATAGTATATATATAGTTTTGTATCATAACTAAACTTTTTTTTTTATTTACAGTTTTTTTCAATAATTGGACAGGACTTAACGTAGATATAAACAACATTTTACAAACAAAAGTCACCACAACCAGTGTTCACTTTGATCATGTTAATTATGGTGGACATTTCTTGCATGCATCTAAATCTCAAAAACAGGTATTCACTTCAAATAATGCCTCTGAGGACGACACAGCGCCCAAAACAAAGCAAAGAAAAAAAAACACAATAAAGTGTAACTACATGCGTATTTACTTTCTTGTTACCTACACATGGAACTGCGGGCTGTAATCTAAAGCCGGGATCCCCAAACTTTTTGGCCCGCAACACCCAAAACCAACACCTTTGTCAAATATAATTAGTGTTCATGATGATTTCAGGTGCAAAACATATTAAATCTGGTTTATTCATGTTTGTTTTGATACTACAATTTTCACTGAACTATACTGTTTTCGATCAAAAATACATCAAACTCAGTGTTACAAATGTTATTGTCTTGAAATCATCTCGTGACCCCCCCGGAGGGTCCCGACCCCCACTTTTGGAACCCCTGATCTAAAGTGTTACCAAAAAGTAAATGTGTTACTTTCCCATCAAAAAGTAACAAAATGCATGAGATGTTATTCAATAAAGCCCCTATATAAATTGTTCTTAAGCTGTAAATAATATGTCTCTGACTTGTGGCTGCCAACTTTCCCACTGATAAAAGCTGAAGTTTGATCTATTAGCATTTGAACAGGGGAATATAAAAGAGGAAAGTGAGCCAGTTTTGTGTTGGTGCAGGTCCTCCTTATGGTGCGGCGGTGAAAACAGCCGTGATGCCTCTTTCTACTTGACGTTATTAGATCAGTAAAGATAATCCTGTTTTCTCACACATAACCCAATTGTCCAGGAAATGTTTCTGTGACTTATTTGGGCCTCTCCTCGCAAGATAACATTTTTTTTATTTTTTTAATGCTTTGGCTCTGTTTGTTCCCAACCCACATGAAACATATTTGTCTGCTTTTAGATTTGCTTTGCATTTAATCAAAATTCAAATCTCCTCTTTAGCATCAAAAGCTCCGGTGGATATAGACTTGGATCCTGAGACGTGGGATAACAAAACCATCACCAGTGGCCTGAAGAATTACCTCAGGTCAGCATGCCCTACTAGTCGTGTCCTTATCTGTCAGGAATAGTCATTACCTCCGTAAAAGCCTCCCTGGTGTTAGCCGCTCATTCGGAGCCGCTGCTGACTCACGGAGGGAAGGGGGCAGCGCTAAAAGGCACGTTGCTCGGAAAATGAATGGCAATTGTTCTCTTTCTTCGCCAGGTGTCTCTCTGAGCCACTAATGACCTTCAGACTGCACAAAGATTTCATCATGGCTGCCAGTAAGTTGTCAAAAAGCAGCGGATTTGACGGCAGGAGTATTTCGTTTCTGATATGTGCCCTCTTGTGATGGATGTTGGAACAGATGCATCCAAGGATTTATGGATTTTAATTGCCAAAAATCCTCTGACATTCAATGTGATGAGTCATTATTTTTGACTTTCAAGAAGGAAATGTACATATGCAAATGTACAAATTGTGGGCTGCAGGGTGATGCAAGGGTTAGTGATCTTGCCTCACAGTAAGAAGGGCCTGGGTTTGATTAAGGTTTCCTTTCTGTGTGAAATGGGTATGTTCTCCCCATAATAGCTGTCCTGTGGGTGCTCCCATACCACTAGAGCCAGAAAAAAAATGTAATGTCAGTGGGTTTTTTTCCTTAATAAATAACAAACAATAGTATATGACTGTAAATGTTAGTGTATTACTCCGGTAATAAGCATTGGTAATGTTTTTTTCCCACCAAAAGAGATAGTATTCAGAAAGTATATCCTCTACTACACCCTGTTAGCCATTCCAGCGGATCCACTTAATGGAGCTCCGTGTAAAGGCTCACATTTGCATGTCGGCACGTCTTGTTGTGTGATTAATTCTTTGTCCATTCGCCTTTCCTCAGAGTCCGACGACCAGAATTACCGCGTGTGTGCCGTCCATGCCCTGGTGCATAAGCTGCCAGAGAGGAACCGGGAAATGCTGGAGCTCCTAATAAAACATCTTGTCACGTACGTGTAGTGTAATGAATGGGTAACCCTGCGGGCCTATGAGAAGAGATAAAAATGGGTTAGACTGATTAAAGTGTCCTCACAGTCCTGGGACAGCTTAATGCACTTGTAGCTGTCAGTGTGTGTGGTAAGGAATTACATTTGGACGTATCAGCCGCGAACAGCACCAGTAATGCTCTACTGCTTTTACAGCGTTTCCACCCACAGCCAGTTCAACCTGATGACTGTGTCCAACCTGGGCGTCGTCTTTGGGCCCACACTGATGAGGTCACAGGAGGAGACAGTGGCGGCCATGATGAATATCAAGTTTCAGAATATCGTGGTGGAGATACTCATAGAAAACTGCTGTAAGGTAAAAAGAAAAGTGATATTTTATGTTTTAAAGGGCCTATATCATGTTATTCTAAACACTAGCCTGACCAACCATCCTACACGCTTTTCCTATCCTGCTTGAAAGGAAGTAGAGATGGTCTGGCTGGCCAGGCTATAAAAGCAATGCATTATGTAACAGTTCAAAATGTTAGAACATTTTGACTTACTGTATATTGCTTAATAAAACTGCATTTTCTAATAATGGTAGGCAAGGATTCTTCAGTCTTCATCTGTACTTTGTAGTTGAAGTGTAGGACGTTTCACCTCTCTTGGTTCTAAAGGATGGAAAAACACCTTGGCCTATAGACCCTTTCATTGTTTGTAAACAAAGCTATTATATAAAACACTACATTGGACATCACCATAGTGATACATTGGACCGAATGGCCAGCTCTGGCGGACAGTCACAAGATGGCCGCAATGTAAATGAATAGGAAACACTTTTTTTTTTTTTCTGGTCATGTCATTACTTTAAGTATTGACTTGAGGCAGTAATGCAACAACAGTAGAATGAAGGGTTAAATAGTGCTAAGACTACAAAACAAACATCTCTTTAAAAGTATAACTTTTTTTCAGAGTAAATATGCCTTGACTGAGATACCTAGACTTACCAGCAATACATCAAATCCCCAAAAAATTACTGTATCTCAAATTCTAACGTTTTATCAACGAAAACTGTGTCCCTGTTTTTGCATTACTTGCTATTAGCATTAGCCTCACCGGCCAGTCACAAGATGGCCACCACGTCAATAAGCATCATGTCCAATCTAGTGTTTTATATCTTTGGTTTGTAAACATCCTGGCCTTAGCTGAATGCAGAAAGCTAGATCCCTATCTATTTACATTGTAGCTGTTGTCATAGTAACATTAAACAAATGTCTAACTATTGTTGTAAATATCAGATAAAACCTAATTTAAAGTCTCAAATGTCATTCCTTTAGTCCTTGCACCTTAAGCCACAACAGGACCACATTTTTTAGTTTAATCTTATTTCTCTTGCTCACTTCCTGCCTCCAGCTGATGTTACTGATGATGTAAGCAGCAAAAGGGTCTATTCACACCTAATTATTGCCCGTTAGCTACCTATTGACTACCTCTGGACTTTGTTCTAAGGTTGTTGACACGTATCTATGGCCCTGCTCTGGTCAGTGGACCAGCCTCATTAGCATGACATACGGATGGTTTCTGTCTAAGGATGTTGTTGTAGATTGGTGCTAAATTAAATCTCCTCTGTTGCGGCCTACACTTCAGCTCCAGAGTACAGATGAAGACTGAAGAATCTTTGCCTACGATGGACAACTCCTGTACGGATTTTGTAACAATGTGTCACATTTTGCAATAAACTCTCCCAATGCATTTCATGATCAATTTGGTTACTACACACCATCAATCAGTTAGTAATGCATTTGTAAATACTTCATTCATAAAAGATTTACACAGTTTAACTAACAGTAAACATGAATAAGCTTTGTAAATGTTAAATTATAAAAACTAAAGTATTTACAAATGCTTTAATGGTGCGCAATCACAGGTACCAAACATTTACCGCCTTATATAAAAACGTTTTTCAAAATCATGTTGTTACGTTGTGGGTGCTGCACCTTTTGAAACATCACCCCTTATTCTGAGACGAACCAAAAGCTCTAAATGGATCACTCCAGTTACTGGATTACTTTGATCATAAACTGCATATTTTGTCATAATTGTGAGCGCAGGCTCACTGGGTCTCTCACTCAGCCTGGCACATTTCCCAAACATGCAATTCACACCTGTTCCTCTGACGCCCGCTACTATAAGTGAGTGTTTACCTGTTTGAAGATCAGCCTGTTTGAAGATTAGAATACGTTGTGCGGCATATTGTGCTTGAAAACATAGGAAAACACAAATTACAGTTTTATGATTGGCTAACACAACATATGGTGTTTTGTTTATTTTTATTTTGAGAATCATTCCATTTTTACTAATAATCTCCCAGACAATCTTCTTTGATACAGACTCAGGTTCACCAAAGTTATTTGTGAAGTGTCGGTCACAGACAAACAGAAGCTGGATATTTTGTTTTGTGGGCTTCCAAAGATTGCCAATCACTCTCACATCTTCTGGACAAAATTATCAACATTTTGGATCACTGTATTTAAGTTTACGGATGATATCATGGCTTGTGACATCCCCAAGGAACCCAAGATTTACCTGCTGGGTCTGCTACCCAAGGATTTGTTTCCAAAAAAAGACGGATACATTTTCAAAATAATTTTGATTGCAACTAAGAAGGGAATAACAAGTAACTGGCTTAATGGAGTTCTAAATATGTTTTATATTTTAAATTCTTTAAAATTGCCACCCTTTATTCTTGGCATTTTCTCAATGAGCTTCATAAGGCAGTGACCTGAAACGGTTTTCAACTGTCTGAAGTGAAAACCATTTCTGGTGTAAAGCTGTAATCAAAGCAAAAGGCGGCTATTTGAAGAATATATTTCAACCTTTTTTGTTCAAACCATAATCCCATATGTGTTCATTCATAATGAATGTCTTCAGTGAGAATACAACGTAAATGGTCTTGAAAATACAGAACAACTAATATATAAAAAAGTGTTCTAAAACTTTTGTCCGGTAGTGTTTATCATTAAAGGGACTATACTTGATTTTTTTCCCAGTAGTGGAATAAACTTTGTTTTTTCCTCCTTTAGTATATTGCAAACTCAGACATACATTATGTGAAAATAATACTGTGCCTCTAAATATAAAGCAAGTATTGTCCATGTCATGGTTTGCACACTCATTTTCAAGCTTTATGACCCTAAAAAGTGACCCCGCCAGTTGAAATGTGCTTATAAACTCACCTCTATGAAGAAACAGGGTTTCAGAAATATGTTCGGAATGTGTTTGGACCACAATAGCCCACTTTACAATTGACGTCACGCAGTCAGACAAACAAACACCAGCTGTGCCATATTGTGGCAGATCATACCTGGTGAAAATGAGGGACTGTTTATTGCTAGTTGGATAAGTCAGAACACTGTTGAGAGTCGGGTTAGAACTCCAATGAAATGAGGAGTCGTGGTACTTCGTTGTTCTTTAATGCTTGGCCAAAGTGT
>OMNZ01129303.1:38210-48450 GCA_900303255.1 Lesueurigobius sanzi | reverse complement strand
AAATGAAGTGCGCCGCTGTAATTACACGCCCCACAACGCGGGGAGAAGCAAGAGGAATCTAGCCATTTTCAAACAGAAAATATATACTTTTAAAGATATAAATACTGTTATCTGAAACATGGAGAGGCTTCTCCGTGATCTGAACTAACAGATTCTGCAAAAAAGCGAAAATCACTAATTTTCAAAAAAATCACTTCATTGTGGTTTTGCTCCAAACTCGTCCTGCGACTTGCGCCCGGAAGGGCCATGCGCTGTCACATATGTTAACTGTATCTGAAAGCACATCCCCATTTTTGGGGACTCTCAGTCTTAAGAGGTTAAGCATGTTACTGTGTTGTTCCCTCCTCAAAAAATATAGCAAGAGATGTATTTCGAGCCACTCTTTCCCAGTGGCTATAGCTTTAGTACTGCAGAACCTCCAAAGCTCCTCCTGAGTCCCTACAGATCCAGGAAATGCTTTCCTTGCCATATGATCTCTAGCAAAGCTCACCCTTCCATTGCAAGTGCATAAACATCTGCTGAAGCAACAGCACTATGCTGCAGCATGGCCTGTTTTTATCGACAGCGGCTACGCAGAAGAGCATAGGGGAGGGCGGGTCTAATGGAGAGAGCCTTGTTGAATCAGGAAGTAAGGCCATGGTGTTTTTTATCAAGCTGTTTTAGCATTTACTAACAAAGTATAAAAAATTGTTAAGATGTGAGGTTACTACCAAATACATGGAAAGCATCTCTTGAAGAATCCTATTGATAATAATTCCGAGCTATTTGGTTTCTCTTGCTTCTTGGATAATTGTACTGTTTATTTAGGAGTGATGTTTGGAATAAAAAGTCCTCCAGGTTAAATGGACATCTTTAATGATTTGGCTCCAATGAAAAACAAAGAGAAAGAGAGATTGATGTAGCATTTCTTTCGATCCATCCAAAACCCCTTTATTTATTCCGCGCCATAACTGCGAGCCAAATAGCACGCCACCGTCTAGTGACAAAACACAAGACTTTTACAGACGGACCATTTGGAGACGGCACCTCCGCAGCACTGCTCACTCAACTGTGCTGACAAGATGGTGACCCCGGGGTCTTGGCAGTGTACTCCGCAACAGACACAACTCTTCAAACAAAAACGCCCTATGACATCTGGGAAAATAAATATAAAAGAGAGGGCCATTTTTCACATCGCGACCGTGCATTGCTCCACGCCATCATTTGACAGCTGGATAGATGACCGCAGTTTACCTCCATCCTCCCGCAGAAGACAAATGGTAATCTTATGCAGATGCGGATACGGGGACAGCGACGTGGGCCATTTCATTTGAGTACAAGAGGTTGTGCATTAGCTCTTTAGCGTCTCATCAAAATGGAGCTTTATTGGAATAATTTTAGTCTCTCCTAAGAGGGGGAATGAAAAGAGAAACCAGATGATTTGTTTAAAAGCGATAGTGGGTATTTTGTGACGATATGCATCATGCAAAAGTGATTGTGTGACTTTATTTGTACATTTAGTCATTTATGAGTTCTGCAGTGTGTCCCAGTAGAGCGCACTGTGTCATAATTACTTACCAACTAACCAGAGGCGCAAGAAGCAGCATGTGTGGAGTTACATCCTCCAAAAAACACATGAAGTCTGTGTGGCTTTGTATTGGTTAAATCCTGATGATGAGCAGCTGTCGTAGTGAATATCAGTGTGCATTGTTCATAAGGACCGATCTTGGTCATAATCCTCCTTCTTTGCGTGTCCATAGTAGTATTAAAAGCATTGGGCCTCATTCACGAATATTTTCCTAAGAAAAAGTTCTTAAGTACAACTTAGGAGAAACTTGAGATAAACGTAGGTCTGATTCACGAAGCGTTCTTAAGAAGACAAAACTGTTCTTAAAGAGAGATGCCTCAAATTCATGAACGTGACTCTAATGGTGCTTTCAGACCAAACGCGTGAAGCGAATAATTTACATGTTATCCCTATGTAAATGCACGATGAGGCCCATGGCGGCGCGATGGATGCGCCTAGGGCGGCGCGATGAACATGCTACATGTCTTTTGTTTGTCACTCTGAGAAAAACCCTTTAAATGCTGTCTACACTTGGAATCTCATCAGAGCTTGTCTTTCCAGCGCTGTGTGCAGTGTTGGTCCAGATCCTCTCCGGATGCATCCGTTATTAAACTAATGCACTTGGATAATAGACAAACACGTTTCATTCTCCTGAGTTATGTGGAGCAGATTCCACCACAGGACTTAGAGGTTAACTCCTCCTTCTGGTTTACTCTTAAGAGACCCATGAGCGTGTTCAAGTCGTTATTAAGCTGACGACGATCTTTGGACTAAGATCGAAACGTCCTACACTTCAACTGCAGAGTACAGATGAAGACTGAAGAATCTTTGCCTACGATGGACAACTCCTGTACGACTGAGAACCTACACAGACTTTTAATAATAGATTTTGGCTGTTATTTTTTCACAACCAACTTAAATGAAAACATTAGTAATGGATCACAGGTTGTCTGATTGGAAATAATTCAATTAATGTTATTTATTTAAATTGTAATTACACAATTGAACAATGAATCAAACCGTAGCCACATACTGTATGTTGCTCCTTTTGCTCATTGGAAACTCAACTTTCTCAATTTGTACTAAAGCTTACTCTGCGTCAGAAAGGGCATCCGGTATAAAGGCACAGCATTTCCCTTTAGGAACTTTACTATTCATGTGGGAACTTCAGCTTTTGACAAATCAACAAACACTAGCAAAGCCATACCCATCGTGCTGGAGGTCAATCTTCTTTCCAATCTTTTTTCCTATTCCTTCAATCTAAACTTCCACTGAACCTGAGACGCGATATTGTTTTGAAGTGGGCAAAATAAAGGCATGAAAAATTGAGGCTGCCAGAAACATAAAAGTCTGGGAGGAGGATGAATACTGATATTGTTTGTACACAAATTTCTAAAACAACACTCTGAATCCAGGGTTCTGTACATCTCTGTTCACTTTGCCACAAGCAATTAGCAAAACCGATCAAACGTGAGCAGGCGCTACTGGGAAAGCGGTAATATTTGGCACACCATTATGAAGGTTAGCAAAATTAGACAGATGGACATATTATCCAGAGCAAGATTTTTGGCTGGTTTTCTACCTTAAAGTCTTAGTTTTGTTAGTTTTAAAAAATAGAACACCCTCGACCTGTAAGATATTTATTTTATGATGTTTTGTCGACTTGCAGGCAAGGGCTGCATCTAATAAGTGGTAAAATAGCTCCTTCCTCCTTCTCCTTTCTCCTGTTCCTTTAATTTTTAGAGCTATGGGGTCAACAGTAAGGTCCCTCTGCAGTTAGGAACAGGATCTTCAGCTACGTTTGTACAATCTGACCAAACCTCACACAACAACCGAAACAACAGCCGTAACATTGAAAACTACAACTCCCACACGCCTTATTCTCCTGCACACCACTGGCTTTAAAAAGGTTTTCAACCGGACTTGTATAATCACAATCTGAGTGGCTGCACATTAGTCAAACTGCTGCTGTGTTCAATCGATCGATATTTGAGTTATTTTCTGACATAGTTTTGAAATTTGCAACTAAATAAATGATACTGTAGTGTACACAAGAGATTTAGATCTGCATCCACTGAGTGTGTTTGAGTGTTTCGAGACATTTTAATCCTTTCTGACGCTGCAAACCCACTGTAGTCAGTGATCCATCTCACTTCCTTGGGCCAGACCGACTCTTGTGTCATGCTCACACGGAAGTTATGGAGGTTGCAAGGTTTAGAAGGCCTGCCGCTGTATTTACTAAGTTAATTTAAGGTAAATGCCACGGTTATGACTGAGAGAGGTGTCCGTACTTTGCGTTCAGGAGTTGTCCATCGTAGGCAAAGATTCTTTAGTCTTAATCTGTACTCTGTAGTTGAAATGTAGGACGTTTCGCTCTTCATCCAAAGAGCTTTGTCAGCACTGAGCAAACTTGGACACCAGTGGCTCTTATTAAGAACAGTAGGAGGAGTTTACCTGTAGCTCCTCTGTTGTTCTAAAGGCTATAGCGAAAAACACCTTTGTTGTCAGTCTCGGTCTCAACGACTCTACTCAGACCTAATCACTCCCCATTCCCTTCCTATTGTCTTGTCCTAGACTTTATTCTAAAGGCTACTAGCACCTTCCTGTAGTCTTGCCCTGGACTCTGTCCCAGCCTTATTAGCCTGACAGAGGGCTGGTTTCGGGCGAAGGATGCTGCTATAAACAGTGGCTAAATTAAAGCGAACATCCTCATTCCTGTTCATAGAAGGTTAGGTTTTTACAAAAATAGCTTCTTTCTCTCCCCGCTCAAACCATCTATTTTCTTTTGCTAAGATTCCTCCTACTGGTCTTTATAGAATCCACTGGCATCCAAGTTTGCTCAGTGTTGACGAAGCTCTTTGGATGAAGATCGAAACGTCCTACACTTCAACGACAGATGAAGACTGACCTTTGCCTACGATAAAGAATGGTTTGTCAATCTTCTAAAGTAATCTCCTAAAGCTTGGAAAGGTTTTGTTACCAAACATTACCAAACGTTCATGAATCAGGCGCTTTGAAATGACCATGAGAAAAGTACAATAAGTGAACTATAGAGAAATGTTGTAATTTCAGTCTTTGTCAACAGTAGGGACCCGTTTATTGTGTTCATATTATCTTGAATACAAACATATAGCAAAACGTACAGACAGTATCACATATATGAAGGTGAAGCTGCCTCATTTCCGGCCTGTTTGTATACACTTAGAGTATAGCTGCAGGATATTTTGTGCCTTTCTTCGTCGCTCTGGATCTAAAAAGGTGAGGTTGTTTGCTCCGAGAGTGTGAACACCTCTCATCTCACTCCCACAATGTGCCGCGGTGACAGGCAGGAGCTGCTGACAGACAGTTTAAATGGGGCCGCCTGGGTCTGGAAAAACAAAAGTGTGCATTTAACTGTGTTTGCCATGATTAAGAGCTCTGTTGTGCTTTCTACACTTATTTATCATTAGGCATAAATCTCAAGGAACATCAAAACACCTCAAGACAGTGACGGATAATGAACATAAATCGTAAACTAGCCTAGTTTATAGCCGGTATTCTAATAAGAAATTACGTAGTTGAGTGTAATCTGATTAGGTGGGAGGGCTGGTGGATATTCCCGTCCAGGGCAAGAACTACTTCCTGGTTTTCGCCAATTTTTTTTACATTATTTGCAACTCTCTGTTACTTTAGAACTACTCATCATTTAACTATAGCGTTAGATGTTTCATAAATGCTTCCCAAACATGAAATACATCGTTTTTCTTTTCGAAGTGAGTCCCCAACCATAAACAACTGTTCAACATCAACCAGCAATTCCCATTCTGGGCTTAGCTGGAGGCGGAAAGCTGGGTCCCTATCTATTTCCATTGTAGCTGTTGTCATAGTAACGATAAACAAACGTCTAACTGTTGTTGTAAACATCAGATAAAACCTTATTTCATCGTCTCAAATGTCGTTCCTCTTGTTCTTGCTCCTTAAGCCACAACAGGACCACATTTTTTCGTTGTAGTTTTACACTTAGAATCACTACTTTTGGTCTAATCTTATTTCTCTTGCTCACTTCCTGCCTCCAGCTGATGTCACTGATGATGTAAGGTGAAGGTGATGCACTTTATTTGTCATTATACAATCGTACAACAAAATTAGACATTCTGTAGATCAGCTGGATGGTCCGAGTTCTAATTGTTTCTGCTTCCCCCCTGTTTCCCCCTATGAAGCGCTCTGCCCCGCCCCGTTCCTGTTGAAAGGGGGCTAATATGTCTACAGTGGACTAAAATTCCCTTCCAGTGTGACTAAATGCAATACTATGAGGACTATACACTTTTCCTGCCAACAATACCATTTTTACTTCTCTGTCCCTCTTCGACACTTGCATTGTCCTCCAGTATTGTCATCTCGCACCCTTTGTTGCTAACACGCTGCCCTTTGATTCCCTGGCTGTGCTAATGCTACCGCTCTCCCTCTCTTTTTTTGACAGAGCTAACGGGATTGACTTTGACCTCATAAGTCTTTTCCACAAAGACTTCAATCGAAAGTCACCCAGCCATGAAGATAAAGCTCCTGTCCCATGTCCCGCCCATAATTCCTTTGGCCGTGTTTTGGGAAATCGCTACGAAAAGATTTGCATGAGGTCAGGCGAGGTTGCGTCCGCCACAAAAGTATTTGAATAAACGCTTTTTTTGTTCTCTACTGCGGTACAGAGGAAGAGTTATCGTGGTTCTTGGCGTGCAATTTGCCAAATTTGAGCAGAAAGCAGTCAGACCCGTTTGACACAGGGGACGCAAGCAATTTCGCGGAGTTTATCATTCTGACACCAAGCTGTTTATGGCAGGGCAAATAAAATGGAGGAGGACGATTGTGCTGTGTGCAAAGCCCCAGCTCTCCGGCGCCGGGCTTTGGACACATGGCAAATCTAGATTAACCAGGGGATAAGCCGGGACAGTGGGGAGGGGGTGGGGTATATGTACATAACAGGAGGGGAAGAAAAGACAGCAATTTTAGTAATACAGTGTGTACTTTTTGGGGGGTGTTTTTGGTTCTCAGAGCTGAATTTGAGTTCAGTCGGCTTCATGTGATACATTAAGAGAATTAAAAAAAAATGTGTTATTCCCACATCCTCAGAACAAAAACCCCCAAACAAAACCAAAAAATAAGCAATAGTTAACCAAAGGGTAGAGGGAAGAGTCCTTTTGTTTAGGTAAGACATCGGAACCACCATTACCCAAGGATGATAATTCAATAAAAGTGCTAGTGCTTGTTGAGTAAACCTTAAATAAGCCTGAGATCATGATCACAACAACTCAGAAATAGTCGTTTTAATAGACTCAAGTCTCTCAGAGTGACTATCCCACTGCAGTGAGTGACTAAAGCACTGCCTTGGACTCAGTGCTTTAGTCCAAGGCTTCCTACATTTTTTTGGCAACAAGAAACAGCCCAGGAACTCCACTCAAAAAAGTTACTGCCTCTTATTCCAATTTATTTTTGTATAGCTCAGCATCACAACAAGAGTCTCCTCACAGGACTGCACCGACATCAAAACAGTGAAACAAAGTGAAAAGGTAATGCTCCAACAAGCCTTTCTCAAGAAACAGCAACATGTTTTTAAACAAGATTTTAACATGAATTAGTCCAGTACAATAACGGCTTTCCACACCAAGCCGCTCTACGTCATATACAGTATGATAATATCCTCTCTGAGACAAGCCAGTGAAGAAAATATGCATACGCAACTTTGAAGTCAATTATCTGCAAATCAAGTTTACTCTTGCATGGAGATCTTCCCTTCAGTAGCACCAACAGACTCCAAACCTTACAGTCTTGTACTTAACAATATTCTGAAGATTTGTTCAGAGGGATTCTTTTAAATATTTAATTCCTAGCCTGATTTGTTTTGTTTTGAATCCCAAAAAACAAGGCAAACTTTGAGCAAACTTTTATTCACTTATAGCGTAATAAAAAACTAAGCAAGATATCGAAAATTCCCTCTGACCAAATCTTTGTAGCTAATATATCAACAAAATAATACCATGCATTTTAATCTGGCTTTATGTATTATTTAGATTTTGTTGTTGAAAATATCATTTGGTCATTTTTACTAGCCTAGTAACTAGACCCTATAGCAGGGGTGCCCAAAGTCGGGCCCGCGGGCCAAATTTGGCCCTCGAGATGGCGTTAACATTTGTACGCAGTATCTAATTTGATTAATTTGTGACTGAATAGACTGTCAATAGTACTGAGGACATCACAACAGCATGTC
Source organism: Lesueurigobius sanzi (assembly GCA_900303255.1). NCBI lineage: Eukaryota > Metazoa > Chordata > Actinopteri > Gobiiformes > Gobiidae > Lesueurigobius > Lesueurigobius sanzi. The sequence continues at coordinate 40,666 of OMNZ01129303.1, read as the reverse complement.
CTACTTAATAGCACAGTAATGAAAGGATATTTATTCATAGATTTGCATTTGGTCTTTCTACATGTAAAACAGTATTGCATTTGGCCCTCCATTCACAATTTTGGCCCTTCATGGAAAAATCTTTGGGCACCCCTGCCCTAGAGGCTAAAAATATTTTTTGCCTGGCGGGTTGGTCTAGCGTCGCACCATAGGAGCTGCTGGTAGCTGGGCCAGGAATCTGGCCTCCAATCACAACGCTCTGTCTGTGTTCCGAGTTCTTTTTTTTTTTTTTATCGTTGAGGCGGGCTTAGCAGGACGATGACACGGCTGCACGACGGTGGAGAAAGCAAAACAAGGAAGATCCTCCGTTGCTCTGATTGGTCATAGTGTTGACCAACCATGGCAGAAGCAGAGTAAAATAAATTGACAGAAGTGGTCCAAACACATTCCTGACTTTCCTAACACACTTTCTAAAATCCTGTTTCATCTTAGAGATGAGTTTATATAACCTTGCCTGCAAGCTGAATTCTCGCGGTATTTGTGATTTCACAAACAAACGAGAATCCATCTTGCCCCGAGCCGCTAAAGTGTTTGAGCCAGGACCACCAGTGGGACGGAGCCACGAAAGCAGCAGGTGCCGAGCAAAACAAACATTTGTTTCGAAAATAAGGTAGTGTGGGTTAAGGTGCCTTCAACCCGCAAACTCGTGCTACAAAAAAACACAAAAAACACTCGATGACATTATGATATAAAGCTCAGAGCCGCTATCTAACAAACAACTATGAGCGAAACTCTGAACGGATTCGTTTGGAGCGGTCCCAGATTGATATTGTGGAGAACTCAACTACGAGTGCTACACAATGTCTATCTGGCTCTTGCCAGGTTAGAGTTTATAAGCACTTTTCACGTACTGGTGGGTCTCTTTTTAGGGTCATTAAGCTAGAAAACCCTGAAATGGACCATAAATTCTTTATATTTAGATGCACAGTATTATTTTCACAAATCTTTGAGTTCGCAATATACTAAAGGAGGAAAAAACTAATTTCATTACTACTAGGAAAAATCAAGTACTTTCTTTAAGAATAAAAAACTTAGCCCACTGCACTGGTAGAATTCTTGAAATTACTCAAATCAAGGACCAGTGTACACATTTTAAGAAAATTTGACTAATTTCTCGATTTCTTTTTGCAATGTAGTCTACTTTCTTCCACAGACATAGTCAGAATGAGTTGTGGGGGAATTGCCCTTGCGTCTCATTCAGGGGAATACACATTTATGCAAAATTAAATTGAAGTTGTGCGGGCCCCCTGACATAATTCTGCTTAGGGCCCTGTGAATGCTTTGGCCGGCCCTGATCACAAGGGCATATGTTATGATCGCCTACCCTTTATTCATCATCATATTCCATCTCTCGTGCTTTACATATCCAGCAGTATCAGCAGAGCATCGTCATTCATGTCCAGTTGTTATTTCATTTTCTTTCGCATATGTCCTTCTGAGTTCAACAACGCAATAGTCTAATTTCCCATTCACAGAAATTGCCCTGAATTATTTTTTACCTGCTTTCCATACATTAATATGCGTTCTGAAACATGCCATTCCGAATGCTAACACCTAGCTGTATTATTCACACTCATTGCCTCATGCGCCCGGTGTTGGAAAAATAAGTTTTGACACATGCGTCCTGTCGGCATTCTTCCCATCAGCGGTCAGCGTTGGCCCCGGCTCGTGTCACTCATCCTGACGAGCTGCCGGCGTTCAAATGGCAGGCAGCCCGCGGCGGAGGTAACCAGCCTCTGTAAAGTCTCCTCCAGGGGCCCGGGGGAAGCTGCACACTGTATGGAGCCAATCTGCCGCCACAGTAACAAGACATCCAGGCTGCAGCTAGCTAGCAGAGCTGCCTTTGATAAAACCTACGTTGTCGATGCGGATTCTGTTTTTGTTTTTATTTATTGTGTGTGATATGTTGCAGCGGCCGACATAAGGAGCCTGGAAAACTTCACAGCGATGTCGGTGGCTCTGGGGTGTTGTTTGGGAGACTTTTGGAGAATTCTTGACGGCAAGACCCATCTAACTTGTACAGTTCTCAGATTCATGAACAGTTTGGAAACATTCTATTCACAGGGTATTGACAATAGATACATGTCATTTTCCAGGCTCGTTCACATCCATTTAGGAATCATTTAAGTGCATATACTTTAGTTACTTAATCAGAATGAGAATAGAATGTATTCCCATTGTCAATGAAAGATTTCACAGACTAGGAATTTTCTTTGGTGTACTTGTGCAACATGACACATAAACAATTATGAATATTAATAATCTTTATTGTCATTGCAACAAGTACAACGAAAATGTTGTAGTCCAGGTGGTGTCTTCCAAAAAATGTCAATAAATGTTAAAAGGCAATTAATCCTTTTAACATGACACTCATCAGTTACATTAGGCCTATGGTCGGTCACATTCAGTGGCAGCTG
>OMNZ01129303.1:19114-34798 GCA_900303255.1 Lesueurigobius sanzi | reverse complement strand
AGACCCCTGTTACTATAGGGATTTTGTTTTTAGTTCTCTGAAGTCTGTAGATCGCGTGCGCCTTGTAGCTGACACTGTTTTTCTTGTTGTGTATTTTTATGTGTTCAGACTGCTGTTTTCCCTTCTGCAAACAAGTTTACCTTCGGGTACTAATAAAGAAACCTTGACCTTGACCTTGACATCACATATATACATACATACATACACATCACAATAGCACTTCAGCCACTACTGTCTGTCTTTATAGATACACAGGGCAACGTGTCATACATAGGGCTGCGTAGCATTAAACAATACCAGTATAAAGTACTAAAGAAAGGGCTAAGGTGTTTCAGCTCAAATAAATGATAAAAACACTAAAAGAAGAAGAATAAATTGCCAATATTGTTCTGTTTTGTGGTTCTACAACAAAACTATAAATCAAGCACGAGTATAAATGGCTCGATTTGAGAATATTAGTCTTGATTAGAGGAGTTTTGACTAGATTACACTACTGTCATCTAGATAATTTGGTTTATTTCATGACAATTTTTACTGATTCTAAGGTAATCTCACTTGAATTAGGAAAATAAAACTGCTAAAAGACCAATTTTCTTACCCCATTGGTAAAAGAATTAAAATAAAAAAGTAAATAAGTTGAAATCTATTGAAGCAAGTCAAAACAAGTGGTTAGAATTAGGTCAAATGAGCCACTAAAACTGAACTCAAAACAGCTCAAATTTAGATAAATAAGATGAATTTGGGTCATTTAAACTTCTAGATATTTACTTTTTTGTGTAGATCGGTATCGTAAACCAAGTATCGTTAAAGTACTAGTATCGCAAAAACATGAACGGTACCCAGCCCTAGTCACACAAGGGGGCGTGGCTTTGCAAGGAGGAAGGAAGTCTGTCATGGAAATCCTTTTTTTTTGTTTCTTTCTTCACTCTTTTTAGATGTTTCAGATGCAGATCATTAGCACATTCAGTGTCAGACAGTCTGCTGTGTCAAATCGTTTTGGCACAGCAGACTACAGTCACACTACAAGTGAAAAACTTGCACTGGAAAATAGCTGTTGGCATGTTGCACCAAACTAAGTTATATGAACAAATGTGGGCCTTTGCACCGCTGTGTCCCCCTCCATGTCTCTGTGTCTTTGTTTAGTGGGAAAAAAAAACATCCATAATTCAGCATTTGTTGAGCAGTCTGTGAAAGAGTACGTGTTTTTTCCCTCTTTGTTCCCCCTAATTGCTCCGGCTTCAAACAAGACAGTTTGTGGGTGTTCCCGAAGATGTCGCCTGTGTCTAGTATAAAGTACAAAGTCATGGTTCTGTAGTATTGTCTAAAAGCAGTAGCTGTGGGGCCCACTTTCACTCAGTCATGGCCTAACTGAAAATATCTAGTATAACATTATAAACTTCGAGCTTGTAACAGTTGCACACGTTGGGCCTCATTCACGAAAACAAACTTACGCACAAATTTGTTCTTAAGGCCGACTTAAGAACATTTTGGGCATTCACAAAATTTGTTCTTAGCTGAAAGAGCTCTTCTGGAAGAACAAATCCTAAGAACAGTCAGGAGGACTCTTACGCACAAAACGTCATCTCTCTTTAAGAACACTTTTGTCTTAAGAATGCTTCGTGAATCAGACTTAAGTTTTTCTTCTCCTAAGTTGTACTTAAGAACTTTTTCTTAAGAAAATATTCATGAATGAGGCCCATTGTTTTCATTATTATTCACAAATTGGCAAACTGGGAGCATAGAGTGTACATTAATGATGAAGATACAATTGGCTAGTTCCCCGCGAAGCTTGCTAGCATACGGGGGCTGACTGCGGAAGCTCCCATTGACTTCCATAGGTGAATAGGCAAAAATCGTAAATTGAGTGATATCAATTTGAAACTTTTGGTGTATGAAACCCCAGTGGCACTTGTCAGTTTAGTTGTATATAAAAAAACAAAATACAACATTTGATCATAAAGTCAAAAACGGTCAGAACCATAAACATTGAAGACATGAGGCCTCCTGGAAACAGTGCCGCGACCCAGTTCTTCTGTCACAATGGAATATCTGCTCTGGCTCTGCACAAACAACTACAGTACATTTCCAGTTCAATCATGCAATTATGACAAAGTTTGATTTATTCATTAACACAGAACACGAGTTAATTTTAGATTCTCTTTTTATTTATTCATGGGGCAACATTGACTTGGAGGACAGGGACCAATACACCACTATGAAACCTTTTTGAAGGCTCTCCAACATGAAAATCTGATCATTATTTGGTGTTTCTGCCACATCATTCGTATCCTTTCTACCACTCAAATATTGTCATGGCTCTTGGACACCTTTAATGAGAAAAAAAATGATAACCTTTGCTCATATTTTCTGACAGAGAAGGTGTTGAAGTTTGTGATTGTGAATTGCAGAGATATTAGCCATGAACCAAGTTGAACAAATCATCATTTTGTCTTTTATCATTGGTACCACCACGGAATTCTTAGGCCCACCACCTCAATTTTAAACTCTTCATAATGTTGTGTTGTGACGTGAACCCAACCTAATCCCAACCTGTGCTTGTAATCACAAACAAAAATGATGAATTATTTCAGCGTGCAGTCTATTGTAACAAGACCGGGCAGCCAGCACTACGATTGTGTACGAGACTCAGAGGGATGAGCTATGCGTACTCCACTGTGGAGAATCAAATATTCATGCCCCTATCTTTTCTGTTCATGTTCTACTGAGCCATAGTCTGCGCTGTAGCTGGATTACCCATTCTGGTACGTGACGCATGACTGAACTACAGCTGGTGCTGAGCTTAAAGCGAGACACGGCAAGTGAAAACATTGATTTTAGTTTAGTTTTGTCCCTTAGCCACTCAGTTTTAATGTAAACGTGAAAAAGAATAGACCAAAATCAACCCTTTATGATGGTTTATGAGATTTTGTTGAGTCACAGGTCAAACTTTACTAGGAAGCCATTACAATATCGCCCAACTCCAGCTGTTTTCCCACACATACAGTTGTGCTCAAAAGTTTACACACGCCTTTTGGCCATTTTTCATAGAATATCAATGATAACACAAACATTTTTTCCACTCATGGTTAGTGGTTGTGCAAAGCTTTGTACTTTCAAAGAACTGAGTTTACTCTTTTGAAATCATAATGAAACAGAAACTACTCAAATGTCCCGGATCTAATGTTTACATGACCTTCAACAACTGCCAGGAGAATTATTCAGGAGCAAAGAAAAACTCACTTCAGCTGAAATACAGGACTCTGACAAAATTGGAAAATATGTAAACTTTTGACGGACAATAAATGGCTTCACGCAACCACTAACCATGAGTGAAATAATGTTTTTTGTGTTATCATACATATTCTATGAAATGCATGAGTTTACATACATACCCTGATACATACATTATCAAATATTGGCACGTTTGACATCTGCATGATGCACATAACACAACCAACAAGACGCTGTAATCCAAATATGGTCATTTCTAAGAGAATCCAGTAGCTAGAGTTTTATTTCACTCCAAACCAAATCTCTGCTTTAGTAGCTCCTACTGACACACAATTATCCAGTCTTGAACGCAACAATATTGTGTCTTTTTTTTTTCAAAGGGATTTTTAAATTTCCAATTCCTGCCTGATTTATTTAGTTTTGAATCCCCAAAACTATAGGCAATTTTTGGATCTTTATAACTAGCTTGTTCACAAACTAAACATGATATCCAAAATGTCCTCTGAAAAAAGTCTAATATATCAACAAACCATGCATTTAAACATGGCGCTAACCATTATTTAGATTTTGTCGCTGAAAATATAGTAATTTTTGGGCATTTCTACAAATGAAATGCCTTTTTTTTATGTGAAAACAAAATGACAGAAAGCTGTGCATGTTTTTCCTCATATTTATGTCGAGAAGTTAAATTAATATATCTAAATAAAAGCTTGTCCCTTTTCACCTGCAGTGTCTTTCCTTATGTAAATAAATGCATCTGCTCCTGTCAGTAACTCAACATTACAAACCAAACCAAGTGTTGTGTGGGGCCAGGTGTTGCTAGTGTGTACAGTATATGAGTTGTTAGATACAGACCCCAGTGTTTTTGGCTCTATAACTCAACATTACCAACCAAACCAAGAGCTGTGTGGGGTCAAGTGTTGCTAGTGTGTATATGAGTTGTTAGATAAAGACCCCAGTGTTTTTGGCTCCAAAAAATGGAAGGCCAACTCCAGCTCTAGTGGAATTCCTTTTTGTCTTGTTCTATTCTTGCTCTATTTGTTCCCGTGGAGCATATTTTGAAGTAAGACACTAGTCAGTCCCCAATGGACGCGGTTGAATGTGTGACATCTGATGCAAATAAGCCAATAGCTATAATCAGAGCCTGTTTTCATGAATGTGTCTCATGTGTGTTCATTAACATGCATCGTCCACATCTAACGAACAGAAAGTCATTATAAAAATAAAACTGTTGCTTGGCTGACTGGTAAGGTCAAAGTTAAGGTCATGGTATACTTTAATGACGGTGTATAATGGACTCTCACAGTTGGGCTATTAGACGCACAGGCGGCTCAAGTTGAGACAAAAAGTCACACTGTAATAAAGATATACAATTGTCTTTTTTCACGTAAATCTATCAAATTAATTAAATTGCAAAAAGCAATCTCGAAAAATATGTAACGTTTTCTTGACATGTATATTTGCCATCGATTGGTGAGTAAGGGTGGGCCGAGATGCAAATCCCACGAGACGAGATGAGAACGAGACAAGACAGCATTCTGACATGATTTGAAAAAATAAATAAATACGTACATACATTGTTCCTATTCTTTTATTGATTCCTGAAAATAAGCTCTATAATATAATGTGTATGCATGTAGTTTATTTGAACAGAGATAGTCCAATAGAGTGTCTTCATGAGTGTAAAGAAAAATGGCCAGAGAAATGACACGTTGGACTGAAAACGAAAGATATATTGAGGAAGATCTTTGGAGTAAGATCGAAACGTCCTACACTTCTACAGAGTACAGATGAAGACTGAAGAATCTTGGCCTACGATTAGCAAGCCATGTGTAAAGAATGTCTGCTATGGAAGCATGGACTTTCTGGTTAAAAGTATCACGAAACTGTGACTGAATATACAGTACTCAACAGATGTATTAGTCCACCTGAAAACATGAAAACAGGAAAACATACAGTATATAACTTAGTAATGTATCAAAAACTTGTTTCAGAAAGAGAATAACCAATTGCAATAACAAAATAGTCCTGGTTGACAGGTTGATATTTGGCTTTTCATGTAGTTTTGCAAAGTGTATTTTGTTATTGAGTTCCAAATAGTTTGTAGCTGTTCCCAGAGACTTACTTTGGATGATAGTTTGCTCTGATAAATTTTTGATTTCACTAAATCCCAGATCTGTTCAATGGGGTTCAAGTCTGGACTTTGGCTTGGCCGGTCCATCAGATCCAGCACTCCCATATGCCGTTTTCCCTAACCATTGTAGAAACATAAAAATATATTTTAGTAAACAGAAATGGTGTTAAATTGTGGCAGCAGTGGTGAACACCTTATTCTGGGTGGTGTAAGCAGTGTACGTAGGGCACAACATACTTGGCACCCTTGAAAAAATGAATCAACTCGCATATCAAAAAAACATGAGCATTGAACGATAACAGACACAGTTATTAGTGAAGAAAATGGCCACTTTGCCTAATAGCACATGATATTCCGAGCCTGAAAGTCTGCATTGTGTCAGACAAAGTGTTAAAATGCCCCTTTTATAAAATGGCTTGGCTTCGACGCGCAGCCATTAGCGCTAAAAAAGAGACAGATCTTGTTAAGTATCTTGACTTGAAATGTCCGCCCTCGTGTTGACCTGCCTTTTTCTTTTCGTTTCTTACAGGACGGTGTTCCCGAGGGTCTCCGGATGAAAGGTGAGTGAGACTTTGCGCTTGTGGTTCGCTGTTGTCTCTTGTTCAAAGTGAAACAATATTGACAAAGCACTGGGTTTCACAGTAAGAAATCCATTTGAACAGTTGTGGGAAGATTAAGTCTGAAATGATTCAATGCCTCGAATCAATAGCGAGCCGAGAAAGCTGAAGTAACATCGGCATGGCTTGCTGTTTTGTCGAATGTACTGTTTTATTGCCAGATAGAAGTCGACGCGCCATTGCCTCGACAGTGGTTACGCGTGAGTGGCGTGGAAACGTACAATACTTCATGGGAGTAGACTTTATTGAGCAGAGAAAACTTTGGATTATTATACTTTGCTCCCATTAGTCTGAGGCAAATTGGGTCCGCTTTACATCAGTGAGGTCGGTCTTTCCTGCCTCTGCCGTGTGCATTTCTTCTCGGTCGGTCACGCACATTAACTTCCCCACATTTAGCCATGAGAGACAGAAATAATCACTGCGTAGCATCGGGGAGGCATGTTCGGGATCGTGTGTGGCCGCATTGACAGAGCAATGGTTACTTGATGCCCTGAACTTTGAAGTAAACGACGTACGTGCGGAAACTTACTCGTTATTGGCAACAACAATACAGTAAACGTGATGGGTTTCGACTCTGAAGCCGTCGTCAGAGTTTAGACATGAATGAAACACGTTTTCTTCCAAAGGTTAGGCCAACGCAACGGAAAAAACATCCATAAAGAGATGGTGACATTTCAGGCTGAATGTCAAATTAAAACAGATGATAATGTCTACATTTTCCCAACCAGTTTCATGATCACCTTTGAACATACAATTTTTCTTTTACAATTGTTACATTCAATCATGATATGTCTTGAAGTCTAAAAGTTCCCATGAAGTTATTTCACACTCCTCCATGTTGAAATAAAACTTTGATGAAGGAAATTGGCAATCAAACCCTCAATATTCAAGCGATATCCTCCCTTGTTGCTTTCATTATTTTCATTATTGAGAAACCAGCAGGGTGTATCCTTGATTTATTTGCTTGCTGTATTTTTTTTCATGAACACCAAGCAACAAATATTGGTTGTGGGTGGAATTATGTATTTTTCCGAAGTACTTAACTGCCCTGAAAGTAGTTCTTCTTGATTTAGTAACCTCCAGCTACTAGAGAAGCTTGACATTTTGTGTATAATAGCAACTCTCATCGTGGTGGTGGGTGGCGTCTCAGTTTTGTCACTGGCATAAACCAAATGGCCTTTTAATTGGAACACATCCGACTCCACAGAGTCGAAGAATAACAATAAAAATGAAGGATTGAGAAATCACTAAAGGTATTACATTTGTTTCCAGGAGGCATTGAATCTGAATTTCTTTGAAAATCTGTGTAGGTTCTCAGTCGTACAGGTGTTGTCCATCGTAGGCAAAGATTCTTCAGTCTTCATCTGTACTCTGTAGTTGAAGTGTAGGAGGTTTCGATTAGTCTAAAGATCGTCATCAGCTTAATAACGACTTGAGCACGCTTATGGGTCTCAGAGTAAACCAGAAGGAGGAGTTAACCTCTAAGTTCTTCCTCTCTTGGGACTAAAGGTAGGAAAACATCTCAGCCTATTTACACCTCTGTATTGTCTCACCCTGGGCTAAGTTCTAAGGTAGTTGACACTTCTCTATTTCAAAATAATGGCTGTGGCTTTAAAAGAAAGTATTTGGGCATTAAGAATACATTAAAGAGCCTTAAAACTGACTTGCTGTTACTTGCATAAACCTTGAAGAATGGGACTTGGTTTAGGCGCAGCAGGAAGCGATTGTCTGAAACTAACAGGTGAGTGACAGGAGGTCGGTACAAGGTGGAAAGACAGTCTTCTTGGTTCTCATTTCAAAGGCACAAACACAGCATTTTCACGTTGCGTCGACTTAGCTATTCATCATGGGACGTGAGCTGGTGGGATGCGTTCGCGAGGGAACATTCCGTCCTCAAAGCTGATGTGTTAGAAGTGGAGTGTTACCAAGGCCATTTCCTCCCAAAAACAACTGCAGATCTTTTTTGCAGTCGGCCTGTCATGATTATCACTCTATAGATACTGTACATCATGGCTGTGTAAGCTCGTACAGGAGTGTTCCATTGCAGTAAAAGATTTTCAAGAGTTAAAGACGTTTTGCCTCTCATCCAAAAGGCTTTGTCAGCTCAACCGAGGACTTCTGGTAGCATGCTAGACTTTTAAAGTGGGCATCAGGCATATAAAGCTTTGTTAGGATGTCTGGGTATTGTATTATACGTTTTATAAATTGAAATAATATATCAGTAAAGTATAAAGTTCTTACAGTAAATACAAAAAATAAACTTTTTCTTTCATTCAACAACGTGGCTAGTTCTGCCACAGAGTTACTGTGTCCAGGCTGTGAGCACAGAACGACTCAGAACCGATCCAGTATTGGATTATTGGCTTTAAAACCATAGAGGACAGTTTTGGAGTTTGAACAATTACGTAATTGTACTCGGGAAGTACTAAAGGAAGCACTGCTGAACGGTAAAAGTCAACATGAAATCACCAAAGCAAACTGCGTGAATGAAGTGAAATACTACTCCAGGTACGTTTGAAGACTGTGATCCAAAAGGCTTTATCAGCTCTATTATATCTGTTTGCAGGATGGACTTATAAGTATATATATATATATAAGTACATAAAGGAAGATTTCGATTTTCTAATATAGGCTCCACTTTTTTCCTTAGACATCATCTTGTTAAATGGTCTAAATTATTCTGCCTACGACATGTTGTCTATCGAGGGTACAGTAATAAACATACATAAACATGATAGCTGGTCAAATATTAAATTAAAAGTTGCTTTTTCTATTCTATATCTGATATTTTTTTCTTCTTGTAGTGCAACATTATTTTTCCCCATAAAAGTAGGTTGTGGAAAACTTGTGGAAAAAATAAGCCTGATGCGTGAAGTCCTCATTGTATTATGGTTTGTTGATGTTATGTACGGTCAACCCAAATAGTCAATACAATAAAATGGGTTTACGTTTTTCATCACATATTGACTCCGAAGGACGTCCGTGACAGTAAGAATACCTATTTTATCACATTTTGACTAAAAAGGTTAAAAATCAGGTATAGTACTTTTAAATGAAAAAAATGAATGAATATTTAGAGAGTATTTTAAGTACAGAGTACAAACCTATATATTGCACCCAAAGTCACCACCGGTACGGAAACAAGAGGGGGACAAGCACCCTTCCTTGCGGTGAGCCAGTAGTGTTTCCAGTACCTCTGCACAGCGCCCCCTACTGTTCTGGTGTGTGCTTCTTAAGGCTTCTAAATGGAACAAAACACAGCCAACTTTTACTTTTTATTTTGAGGAAATGTAGTGGAATATAGAGATTATACTGTATTTATCTTTTACATGGAGTGGAGTAAAGTGATCAATAAATTACTACAAGTCATACAAATCCCCCAAAACACTATGGAGTAAATTGCCCTGGCTACTAACCACTTCTATGCCTATACAACCAAGCACAATGATGTTATATATTTAATTTATCTTTTCTGCTGCAGTTTTGACTATCCATCATAGTGGTCAAAGAAAAGTACATTAATTTGACTTTAATACTGATATTTGGCAAGTTGTACTACTGATTCTTGTCACATTCAGAAATGATTGCCGCTGTAAACACCTTTATGGTACATTAGCCTTCTCACAACATTTTGCAGTTGCTTGCACCTTTTCGGAGTGAGGATAAAAATCAAGATGATTTATTGTCAAGGAAAGCCGTCACTGTCATGCAGCGGGGAATGTTAAAATTATGAAACGCTCAGCTTGAGAAATCAGTTGGAAATGTTGGATGTCGGAGTGTGTGTACAAATGCACCAGCTAAGCAATATTGTGTCAAGAGTTGAGAAGTAATTTCAAGGATTGATTGTTTTTTTCCTCAAATCTAGTAACATGGCAAAAGACATGTAGTCGTAATTAGCCAAATGCACAACTCGTCAACCACCAATCACCCTATTTTATACCCTGGGCTCATAATGCCTGTGATCCTAATGTTTGACAGATGCTTGTAATCCATCAGCCTCTTTAACGTCTTTCTTTTCCCATCGAAACAAGAGCCAATGCCACGTGAAATAGAGGCACTTTGCATACAGTTCCCCACATCCACCTTTTCATGTAATTTCATGTTTCTTGAAAGCTACAGCAATGATTGTAGTGCTAATGCGGACACACGGGATGCTGCTTGACTGCCACTATACAGACACATGGCAGTAAAGCAACCTCATCAAGCAGTTTTTAATCGGTCAACTTAGAGATCGAAACCCCCCTTCTAGCCTTGTCTGTATTTGGTCCGACTATGTGTTTGATTATGAAAGCAAAAACAAAACAAAGAAACCGGACAGTGTATCTTAATGAACCCTCACCAGAGTCGTGCGAGGTTAGCTGGATCGTCGCCATGGGCCAATCGCAGTCAGTTGTCCCCATATTAAAAATAGACTGCGGTTCCACTCGACTCTCCATTTACATTATTGACCATGAGTCATGAGAGAATCCAAAATGGCGGATCAGGCCCATCCAGGCCCCGAGCATGTTCCCAAAAAGGGCAAAGAGGTGGTATCTTCGCCACAAACTTCACCCTCTGCTGGACCTGTCAATCAAAGCCCTATGCTCAAACTTAAAAAAATCTACAGAAAACAAAAATTCCCCTCAGAGTTGTCACTGGAGGAAGCTTTATTTTTGAAAACAAACATATTCTTTGGAGCCGGGCATTTCATTTGCTTTTGGCAGGTGTAAAGTCTCAACAGGATTCCATATTTGAGCATGCTTTTTGGAGCCGCATCTAGCCACTAGGGGGTGATATCAGAAATACTTGAGAGAGTCAGGTGGGTGGGTGTGTGAAGGGGTATGTCTCTTTGGTTATATGGGTGAATATTCATGGTGGCCAGGGGCTTGACTGGGGGCAGGGGATTGGTTATACATTGTAAGGCGAGTTGTGTTGCATTCTTGTATGAAAAGCTCTTTATAAGCAAAGATTGATTGATTGATTGATTGATTGATTGATTGATTGATTGATTGATTGATTGATTGATTGATTGATTGATTGATTGATTGATTGATTGATTGATTGATTGATTGATTGATTGATTGATTGATTGATTGATATCGCACCAATGGCAGCACCCCATGAAGCCCAAAAAGTAGTTCAGTAGGTATGGGAATAAATGGTAAATAGTCACATTTATATAGTGTTTTTCTACCTGCCTTTACACCTAGGAACCACTCACCCATTCACACTCTCATTCATACACCAGTGTGGGTGAAGCAAGCAAGGTGGGTGAAGTGTCTTGCCCAAGGACACAACGACAAGCAAGACGACCCGCTCTACTACTTGCGCCGCCGTCGCCCCAACAAAATGAGCTGTAATTGCTGCAATGCCTAGTACTACACTGATGCATAGTACAATGGATCAATAGGCTTTAAAAAACAGAACAGTTTTGCAATTGCAGTTGCTTCCAAGGACAAGACAAGTTCACAAGTTGGTGGTCTGATTCCCATACTATCATGTCTGAGGAAGGGCTGGCTTGACGTCCGGAATGTCACGACTCGGTGCAAGTAATAGATAATATGGGAGAAAACTCTAGTTGTGCAGATCTTTTTTGTTTTTCTTCTATCATCTCTTTTGGGTCTAGCACACTAGCCTTAGACCTCCTTGGACGTGCGCGCCTGCTCTATTCACACTGATTCCCATAGTAGCAATGCACCATAATAAGATAAGGTAATACTTCACAATGGACGTCACAATGGAGCACAAAAAACAAACAAAAAATAACATGGGGGTTCAGAAAGTCAGAAAATGTGCAAACAAGTTAAATCACAAACGGGTAATAAAAATAGTATTACTACTAAAATAAAAATGTAAGAAAAGACTCGTATGTACGTATATGTGAATAGAAGAATAAAAAAGAGAGCATCTCTGGGAGCAGATTTATGTCCACTGTTGTGCTGTTGTTTGACAAATGCTCCAATGTCTCTCCTAAAAAGCCGGTGCCAGGCTAAAAAGTGCCCTTATCCCCTTCTCTACCAGCCTGCCACGAAGCATGGCACACCTCTGCTAAATGCACCTGTACACACGCCTCCCCATTTCTTACCGAGCCGCAGAAGGTCAAACTCGTAATTGTAGAGGGTGAATTTCCATAAAGGGTGGGCCACAGCTGTCTCGGCTGATTCACTATAATGCACACGCTTCTGTAAGCCAAGAGGGGCAATGACCACTTTTCAGTCATAGGGCTAACTCCAGCTCCCATCGCCCCGGCGAGTCAGCGGGGCCGCGCTACCGTAGAGATAAATAATTCAAGCGCGCCCCGGTACATGCATGTCTCATATTATGACACATCTGAGGTCAATCTGGAGGCAGGGTGGGTTTTTAAGTGGTGTGTGGTGAGAGTGAAGGGCGAAAGTGTAAGAGAGAAGAAATGGTAAGGGCAAAGTCAGAGAAAATGTGTTAGAGAAACAAGGCATGAAATATACATAAAAAAGGCTGAATATTTAACAGTTGAGAATGAAAAAAATAATCAAATAGAATTAGCTCTACTTGCTAATAAGTTGTGTTTGTGTTCTTGAATTTGATGATGTCATAATCTGATATGGTCAAGGGTCAATTACAACTCTTATGGGAGACAGTTTTTTGAAAGATCTCCAAAAACAAATTTAATTCACAATCCTGCCAAATGATTCTCATGCCTGAGTCCTTTCTACTGGACAAAATAACATGTTTTTGAATCTTGTAACACTTTTGGACAACTTTATGGGGAAATATTTGAACCTTAGTTTATACATCCTCACATACTTTCAGAATGACTTGGAAGCCTCCATGACAATCCTGACTTCGACTGACATTTCACACACAATACGTCCAAGAAATGTTTCCTTCTGTGTGTGCTTTAGTTTTCCACTATATTTGGCGGCGTGTCGGGTGGCTGCCAGTACGTCTACTTTTCGTGGCAGTTTGTGATCTAGGACCCCAATTACGCAGCATAAATAAAAACGACTGGCATTTGCCCATTTTTAGTCTCCGACAAACAGTCAGCCAGAGGGACAGGCTGAGACGCTATTCCCCTGCCTCTAATTATTCCGGGTCCCTTCATTCATACTTGATATTACAATATAAAATTCACCAAAAAACATCTTGTTAAGCGCATGTTGAATTTTGGAGGGGAGCATAATGAAAACTGAGTCTGTCAAATGGCCAGGGAAATTGTAGCCCTGACAAATAATGATAAATTGCAGTCACTGTGCGCAAATGAGAGTCCATCACCAAATGCATTAAGTAATAGTGCAATGGGAAACACACATGAAACCTAGAATACGGCAGGGTTAGGAAATAGCTAAATTACATGGATTCTTTTTGTGTTTTTTTGACAGCTAAATGTATTCTTTTGGCCTATCCACTGTCTCGCTCGGTCACTTCACAGGGTCTGCCAACCTATTCCAATTGTCAATGCGTCATTAAAATGTTTCCCCTCTAAATGGGGTTAATTGAAATTAGTATTCGCTCTGTGCGGGTTCTCAGTCGTACAGGAGTTGTCCATGGTAGGCAAAGATTCTTCAGTCTTCATCTGTAGCTCTGTGGCTAAGGAGTGATACCTTCCTGCTGGTTCTTTCCCACTTGCCACAGGGTGCAGATGAAGACTGAAGAATCTTTGCCTACGATGAAATTAGTATTATTTCTCATCAATAAAGGAGATCATGCAGGTCCCACAGTGTCTTATTAATTCATCCATTTCCTTGTTTTATCCATGGCCCTGTCACAGTCTGAGCGGAGATGTCCAGACTTCCCGAACCGTAAGCACACCTCCTCCATCTCTTTCTGGGCGATCCTGAGGCTTTCCCAGGCCAGCGCGAAGACATAGTCCTTCTAACGTGTTTCCCGCATACTAGCATCTCAGTAGTATGTTGGAAAGACATACTATGTGTCCTAGACCGTGGCCTCCTCCCAGTGTTTTGAGTCATTCGCACATGTTTGAGTAATCTTTGAATCTTCCCGAGTGACTATTCTTAGCTCCACGGTGGCAGTCCATTCAACTTTCTTCCTGTTTACATCAGAGCTCTACGTAACTAGGACATACTTTCATTACCTCACAATTTCTTGCAAAGCTTATCCTTCCATCGCAAGTGCAAAAACATACGCCAAAACTACATGGCCAGTCTGCTCTTGCTTTATTTTTTTTTATTGACAGCAGCTACGCAGAAGGGAGTTAGGGTGAGGGGCGTATGGACAAAGCTCTTGTTGAACCAGGAAGTGATGGGATTTTAGATTAAGCTTTTTCTAACAAGCGGAGTGTAAGATAATGCTCTATATGTCTGAGACTATTACCAAATAC
Organism: Lesueurigobius sanzi; assembly: GCA_900303255.1. Classification (NCBI taxonomy): domain Eukaryota; kingdom Metazoa; phylum Chordata; class Actinopteri; order Gobiiformes; family Gobiidae; genus Lesueurigobius; species Lesueurigobius sanzi. Next base: position 20,520 of record OMNZ01129303.1, on the reverse strand, counting down.
CTGCACAAAAGCTAAAAAGCTTGACTTCAACATACTTTATCACTCTTACTACATAACCCTTGCCAAAGCTTCTGCAGATAAATTGCCGTGGCCAAACATGTGCACACTCCAATATAGTACAGTAAGCTTTTAGGAGTGCACTGTGACCCTGAAATGTTTAGCCTCTCTTCCCGGAGGAGCCAACCGAATTTAGGCCACACTCCACTGTCCTTTTTGAGCTTAATAGGTCAAGGAGCAGCAGTTCTCTGTAAAGCCACAAGTCCCGGGAGTTTTCTCAATAAAATGTATTTATAAACTCCAAAACACTCGACTCACTTTCCCTGTGTAAACTGTGTGCGCTGGCGTGATTAAGACTTATGAAAGCCACAGTTGAAACAGTGAAGAGGATAGAGTCAACAATAGGGAAGCTTTCCAATAATCTCGTGTTAGCAAACTCCGTACAGCTGTGCATGTTATTAAAAGTGGAAACCCGAAGCCCAGGGGAGGCAGAGTAATTTTAGAATTAATATACAATTTAGAGCGTGGTGTTTGCAGCTGCTAAATTATTTAAATAGAGCTCCGACGGTGAGTGTGAGCGAGGTTGGGTAATGTAGCTGTTTTGCATACAAATCCATTTATTATGGCGTAAAGGCAGGAATGCAGCCATCACAGATTAGCCAGACGTAAATATTGGGAGGAGCTGAGGGCGCAAGGTTTTGGCGAAGAGGTTGATGGGAATATGCTAAGCTGTTTAGCGGTTACAGTGCAATGGACGTTTGGGGATTTTTAAATTTGTTTCCAGGTTTAAAGTGGGTGGGTGATGTGGTAAAAAGTATAATGTGTTTCGCGGTTTTCTCAAGACGAGGCACGGCAGGTGAATTGGAAACTAATGAATGCATTGAGAGTAGGGATGGGAATCGAGAACCGGTTCTACAAGTAGACCCGGTTCTGTTCGGCCAAAGCATCGGAACGTCTACGTCTATGTCTACTTCATTATCGATCCCTCTTATCGATGCTCCAGCTCTGAAAACACTCTTTTTTTCCCTTTCGGGACCCCATAGTGCGGAGGCGGAGCTAGTGCGTGCGTTGCGTCATGACGTAGTTCTCAGTTGAGTTGCAGAAACAAAACAAACATGGAGGAAGAAGTCTAAAGCGGGGCTTTATTTTACGAAACGTGACAAAACTTTCACGTAGTAACACAAAGGTGGTAATGCAGTAACAGCTTAAACAGCTCACCATCATGGGGTTAAATTACCATCATGGGGTTAAATTACCATCATGGGGTTAAATTACCATCATGGGGTTAAATTACCATCATGGGGTTAAATTACCATCATGGGGTTAAATTACCATCATGGGGTTAAATTACCATCATGGGGTTAAATTACCATCATGGAGTTAAATTACCATCATGGGGTTAAATTACC
>OMNZ01129301.1:12125-28807 GCA_900303255.1 Lesueurigobius sanzi | reverse complement strand
GGAGACAAACGTAAGCAACAGGAGTAGGCAAAAAAGATGGACAACTCCTGTACGACTGAGAACCTACACAAACGTATTGTACTGATTGTCCGTCCTTTTCATGGACAGTTTGCACGTGATGGGAGGCTTTCCAGATTGATACCGTGTAGAACTCAATTTAGAGCTACACAGATCAATCTGGCTTCTGCCAGGTTAAAAATAAAACCGCTTTAGACCTAGCCTGGCCTTAGCCATCCGTAAACTTCGGTCAATTATAATTTCCTACATGTTACAGTCTGGGTCTAATCTCAGTGGCTGCGATACATCGATTGAATTTCTTCGGACCAATCAGTGAGTGGGGGAGGCGGGTGTTGGATTATCATGATAATACGGATGGCTAAGGCCAGGCTAGCGATTGGGTAAAATCAGATCCAATTCGAACTTTAAAAGGAGTTGACCCCTCCCACCTGAAAACGGAGCTCAATTGGGAAGATCCAGACCCTCTGTACGAAATGAGTACAAGGGTCTGGTAAGACCAGGCTACTTTAGACCTCTTCTTCCTCCATGTTTATCTATCTGTCTTCTTTCTTCGACGCACTGTTACAGCCAACTCTGAGAACTACGTCATGACGCAGACCAGATTGTTTGGCGGGCCGCCATTTGAAGAGGCCTTGTTTAGGTTGAATGAAGACAACACAGGTCACTCACCAAAAACGCATGATAAACTGTTTTCACCTGTCGTGTCTCACCTTAATTTAGTCATCTACAGGAAACGCTTCAAATTGTTTCTTTTTCCCAATTCACCTGCAGCTCCTCACTTTAGAACATCATTTTTTTTAAACTACAATTCTAAAATTTGGTGCAGAAATGTGAACAATCTCTCCTCCGCTTCATGTGCCTCGCTGGGGTCCCCAAATTTAATCACAGCGCCAAGGAGAATATAACTTTTCAATTATAGTTTTATATCCAATAAATGAAAAAGCACTTGGGGAGGGAGCTGAAATTGTGTATTTTGAGCGTTAGATAAGGGGTGCAACGGCCGGTCTATGGGACAGTAAAGGCGCTATGGTAATTTCCTGTAGAAATAGCAGCCGCCGTTAGTGAGATAGATGGTCCAGGGAAGAGGTGGGAAAACTACTACTCAGCGTTTTGTACTTTATCTATTAGAGTGGTAATATTGCATGACTAACCCGGGTGCACCCCCCTCTTTCTCTCTCCTCTGTCCATTATGTTGACTAATGAGAGACAAGTTTACGCTCCGTACCGCGTCCAGTTGCTTTTCTCGTCCAGGTAAGTTAGAGAAGTGAAAGCCAGACGCTGCTGGTGAATAACGGGGAAAAAAAACTTTTGCTGTAAATTACTGACAACAATTATGTAGAACAAATGTATTGCAATTTTTCTGTCATTCTAAGTTTTCATATAAAATAAGACATTTTATATGTACAAATCTAAATAGTTCTGATTATTATTTCACAACATTATACTGCCGTTGCAAAAGGTGGTTTTGCCGATCAATGCCACTGTTAGCTAAACCTTAGCTGCTGTTAGCATAACATTAGCACATAGCATGCCTTCATAGTTATTTTTTAGCAGCTTTTTTGTCTTGGGGCTGTAGACTTATGTAATAAAGTCCATCAAAAGGCAGTATTTATCCACAGTGTTCTCATTGTGCTGCAGATTGTTGCTTTCATTAATAGGGCTGCACAGATTGATCCAAGTCGTGATGCTTTCGATAGTTAAGTCAGTATTGGTATCGTATGATACCAGAGAGCTAGTATTGATATTTTTTCTTCATAATTTTTACCATTTAATTCACACTATTTCTTTTGTTTGGCGACATATAAGACTCATCTGATTCGACCGGCAATCTTTGTAGTGTGTGACTCCGCCCTCTTTGTCTTTAGTTCTGAGAACGGAGCTGATGCCGCTGTGACAGATAGAGGCAGTGTGCTCGTATTTAACACTAAACATGTTTATAAAGAGTGTTGTTTACAGCTCAAAGTTGGAAACAAACCAGCCTCATGTCCCTGCTGGTCTCAGCGGAGGGAGACATGCTCCATGCTCCACTTCAGGTTAAACAAAACGTTTTTCACTTACTCCTTTTATGAAAAAGGATGATTCCCCCTATTTTGTGCAGTAATGTCATGACATGATATACTCCTGTAGTGATTTACACTATCTGTTGATCATGAAATACAAAGAAGCACATACAGTACATTCCCATTGTCACGAACTGGCTCAGGGTTCGGACAAAAATGGAGTCCACACATGCTTCAAACGTTAAAACAAAGGCAGTTTATTAATAGAACTAAGCTGTGGCTGCTCAGTGGAAAAGAGACCCCGATGTGTGCAGCAGCCAGCTTTTAAAGGTAGTGGGCCACGCCCACTCCCAGGTGCTTCCAGACGAGGTCATGCTTCCAATTAGTCAACCTGAAAACAGGGAGGAGAGCCAGCAGCAGCAAAGGCAATAGGGCTGGAAAGTCTCGCACCCGTTTCGGATACAAACAAACGGCCACGTGCTCGAGGAGGCGGCCGGTGCAAAGTGCTTTGCTTTGTTTTCGGCTGTAATCACCAGTTAACGCAACACATGCTCCTTTTTTAGGTTTACCAAAGACCAATAAGCCAAGTGCACATTGCACCTACGTATATGCGTGGGTCAATTATGTAAAAAAAAAAAAAAAACACTACCAAACAAACCACTCAGGACTGGTCTACGCTGTCACTTGATCACTTCACTCATGTTAAGTCCATATTAAATGAATACATACATAAAATAGAGGTGCTCAAAGCATATTAGCTTTACAAACTACAGCAGTACTGTATATTCATCGCTCCGACCATGGCAGTAATATAAAGACATTTAATTATGGTCCTATGGCATGTGCTGTCGCCACTCGCCAGTAAATTTCCCCGGGGCATCTGGGTTTGTTGCCGTAGGAGTCCTGGTGATAACATAATACAACATCTGACTTCTCTTGGTCATATTGGAACTTGACGTGGCCGAGATCACAACAAGTTTTGACCGTTCATTAATTTTTTTAGTCCCAGAGACGAAAAGTGTCCACTATAACACTGAAAGAGCCATCAAAGCATATACAATTTTCTAAGTCCAAAATATCAGTACTGCAACCGAGCCCGGAGAGAACAGGACAAACCCACGTGTGTTTTTTGTTTGTATCCGCGGACCGAAATCTCGCCAATTCTCGCACTTCCACTTTCCAGCCCTATAGAAACCCTACAATACAAAAGGCATCTAATGCCAGGGTCGTCACACACTCCCCCTTAAAACAAAAACCCTTGGTTTTCGAACAGCAAACAAAACGACCGCCGAAATAGTCATAGCAATAAAAACAAGTCAGAAATGTAATTTTATGAGGTCAAGATTTCAACTCACCAATGTAATTTGTCAATCCCTGCAAACCACACCCAGTCAGTCACACCCATGATAAACAAAAGTACTTGTTATCTGTATCAGGATCAGTGCTCCAGTATTTACTTTGGTATAGATCGATACCAAAATTTCAGGTATCGCACAGCTCTTTTCATTAGTAAACTTACAGGCCCAAAACCTGAAAAATGATTATAGTTTTCAGTGATACAGCGAAACTACCTTCATTACTTTCTTCTATACAAGATGTTTTTGTCAAATTGAACAAATTTGACATCTAATTTTTTGGTTCATGAGGCCTGACGCAACACAGCTGATATCCATGATAACGCGGGACAGTCAGCGCCATACCAGAGGATAACAGACAGGTTTACATGAACTTACTGTATGCCTTTTTTCATGTAGCATTTTCATGTTTCTTGCCAGCACGGCCCAGGGCGCTGTAAACAGATTCACCCGTATCTACTCTGCCCTGGAGGTCTTGCTTTTCCACCATGACATGCCTGAATCCACCGGCCGACTCCTCGGAAGAAGAGCACAAACACTGCAATACATTAACATACATTTTCTCCTGGAAACAAATAAATGGCCTAATAATCTTTATTGCACTGGCTCACTGTTTCTCCATAGAACAATATGGGGGGACATTGTATCTTCAATAACCATTTTCTCAAAATGCATTTTCTCTCAACTCTTCATCTCCACTATCGTAGTACCTACAGACTTCCAACTTTCCAATCTGCTAGACAAGATTTTGAAGCATTTTTCAATACTATATTTTTTGAATAGATGAAATTCAATTTATTACCGGTTTATTCTCATATAACTAGTTTAAATAAGATAGCCAAAATCCATGAACAAATCCTTGTCACTAATAACAAAATAAAACCATACATTTGAACCTGGCTTTAGTCAATATGTAGCTTTCAGGCCAAAAATATACGCAATTTTGGTGCATAAAGCATAAAATCCGTTGCCAGGTCGTGGGGGCAGCAGTCCAAGCTTCCCAGACCACACTCCTCCAGTCCCTTATGGCTCCTCCTGCAGGTGGTGGGTCAATAATACAGCAGAAGTTTCAAATTTATATCACTATGTAATGATGGGCTTAGTGGGGAAAACGGTATTGTGTTAAAAAGCTATTATTTGCAAGAAAACGCCTATCAACAAACAAGTATCCGGTGTCTGACGCATCCTTCCCAACAATACAACAATTCTTCATGCATTGTATCTCCACTCTGGGATTTCTCCACTTTCAGCGTGTTGTCTCTCATAACTCCCGGACGCGGCCCACATGTGTTCGACTGTGTGTGTGTGTGTGTGTGTGTGTGTGTGTGTGCGCTGTATACCCCAAAGTCTGCAGCGTAAGTGGATTAAACACAATGAGAGCTTTGTGATGAAAAGACAATAGACTTAGTTTCTGCTCCACTACTCCTCTGCCTCTGTAAACTGGATTTCTCCGCGGTGCGACCCCGGCCTGCCTGCCTGGATCCTCTCCCACAAACAATGAGATAAACCTATTGTGTTGTACTGTGTCTTTCCCATGTGACTGATAAACCCAATATTAGCCATTCATGAAGCAAGCGTTCGGGTCAAATATCACTGGTACAACAGCTCCATGGATGTGATTCAGGGGTAATACGATATGGGTAAGATTGTGCCGGTAACTTGTTTTTTGTCATGTTTATGGAGCAGCCCTATATTGTGATGCTTGAAATCCTTTTAGTTTGCCAGCAGTCAATCAATGCATTTATTTTTGTATTGCCCAATATCACAACAGGAGTCATCTCAAAAATCACAAAACAAATCAATATAAAAAAACCTCAGAAAGCCCCATGGGAGAAACAAAGAAATCTTGAGGAGAACCGCAGTGGAGAAGGGATCCACTCCTATGGACGGATGGGCTATAGATGGTTCCTCGGCCGACTAGAGTCCCGTAGCTGTGTCCAGTCAGAGCTGCAGAGGCCACTGATGTTGTCTCACAGCCACCGCTGTTGTTCAAGCCTGCAGTCATCACTGGATCTCCAACAGCCAGGGATCTACCACTCCCCACACGGGGGTAGGACCGAGAAAGTGGACACAATGTGAATAGCAATGAAGAGACTAAAGGTAAAAGGTAAAACTATATATTGCAACATAGTTTAAGGAGAACAAGAGGATAGGGCTCTGTACCGTACTTGCCCCAGCATTATAGCTCTTATAGCAGCCTTGTTTATGCTGTAGGTTTAGTACTGGGCCTAGCTGACCTGACCATAAGCTATTTCGGAATGGAACGTTTTGAGCCTAGTCTTAAAAATGGAGACTAGGTCTGCTTTTTTAACATGACATGGAAGTGGATTCCATAAATCCAGAGATTGGAGCTGAAGGCCCTTTTTTCTTATTGTGCTTTTAGAAAAAGCGTGGAATCTGTTTGCAGTGGCATAGGTTGCGTTCACGTGACATCACATTATAAAGAGCCTTTGAAGTGTTTCCAACAGCCCACATTACTGCTAACTGGTACGTTTTTAGTACCTGCTTGGCCCCAGTCCTAACCAGACCAACCAGGTAACCTGGCCAGCCAGCCACTCCTGCTTTCTCTCGGCTAACAGGTACTGTCTTTATGAACATAAACATATACAGTACAGCACACAGCAAAGCCATAATGGATACACCGTGGTAACCATTACAGTACCAGACTCTACAAAGTTATGGAAACAAAACCAAGCCAAGTAGAATGGAGCTGAATAAGGCAAGTTAAGTGGGGTAGGGGAGGTGGAAACGAGCCAGAATGCGTCTTTCTAGTCTTAGTGTATATACAAAGTCCAATGTCTTCTCTGTCAGCACATATGAACTAATGTCTAATTATTTTCTCATAAAGGTTTCACAAAGTGGTGACAATTTCCAAAAACATTGTACAAGATGTTGGCCAGTAGATCAATAACATGGCAGGTTTGTGAATGCAAATGATCAAGAGTAACATTTATAAACCATCCTTTTACATACCACATTACATCCAATAAGAAGAAGAAACAGTTTTAACAGTCGGAAACCATTTCAGCAAGAAGAATCCACCAAGAAGATCTGAGGGCCGCATTTTGGGCACCCCCCGTCTCATCTGTTGGTTGGCACAGACTGGCACGGCAGCCACATCTGTCAGTCACACTCTGGGAATAGTCATAATCATGCTGAAATCACTTGGAGAATCTCACAAAGCCACATAAATCCAATCCACGGTTGTTATTCAGTAGGTCCTCGACAGCCCATTTCTTTCCTTCGATGAGTGTGGACCAGTTGGATGTGGACCCCTGCAGATGGACAGCAGCCAGTTGCAGAGCGTAAGTGCTGTGGTGCTTGCACGGTCACGCAGCCACCCTCTTGACTACCAGGCAACCAACCAGGATTTGTTTCCAGTTTCATTTTGAAGTTTCAATTGGCAATATATTTATTTATATATATATTAAAAAAAAACACTTCTCAATTACTGACATGGCCCAGCCCAGGGATGTCATCATTTAATGTTTTTAGTCACTAATATTGTGTGAAAATATACTGCTATTTTACGATTTTGCACAGTATTATACTGTATAAGAAAGAAAAAGTAGTATATTAAGAAAAAAATAAAGATAATTTGTCAAAATCAAATTTCACAAAAGTCATACATTTTCTTAAATTCAAAACCTATTGAACATTCAGCTTATCTTCATGCGTTATAACATTTTTTGAAATAATGAAAAGGCTAAATAATATTGCTAGTCCCCATATCCAAAGGAAGCAAATCGGTAAAAAGATATTTTATAAGAAGATATTCTGATCTGTTCTCTCGTGGATTCACTATAATTACAAAATAGTGACCTAAATTGGATTAATTTATTTGAAAGGGGACAGACAAAAAAGCCAGAATTAGACAGAAGGCTATTTTTCACCTGTAGTCCCCTGGCCAAAGAAAGATGGAGGTAGCCTGCGTGGCGTTCCCCATAGTGTTATGTTATGTTCTCTTTTAATGTTGAAAATATTAAAAGACAAAAAACAGGACGGTGCAGCACATGGTGGGACAAGCACTTGAGGGTCATATTAACAAGACTATTTCCAATAATGAGTAAGTTTCAATGGAAAGTCAATAGGAGCATTGGGATTCCGGAGCCAGCCCCTGTATGCTAACTGGCTTTACAGAGCACTAGCAAATTGTGTACCTCCATTAGTAATTTACACTCTATGAGTAGGACTTTACAAAACTACAAGTCCTTGACATGACAACATACCATGAGTTAGATCAGCAAATATACAAAGACTGTCCCAGTTTAGGATGTTGTATTTTTTCAAGATCGCACACAGTGACAGTGGTGGGCACTTCAAAATAGTAATATATTCTATATTACTATTTACAGCTTTAAAAATGTAACATATATTACTTTTTCAAAAATGTAACTGAGTTACACTACTTAGTTACTTTTGAGTTACTTTTAGCAAAATATAAACTGAAAAAAGAGAGAATAATGCTACAGCGCTAAAGTGTAATCAAATATTTCCTTTTCCTCAGTCGTCTCCATTCTCTCGTGTTTTGTTTTGACAACGTTAGCTCCACACGTCCATTCCTTGCGTGCTTTGGACACTGTGTATCACGGAGCATTGCGTTTTATCACAAACATGAGGTCACTGACTCCTCACTGTGTCTTGTACGCTCGGGTGGGCTGGTCTTCTTTGTCGTTTCAGAGATTGAAACACTTGTAAATGTATTGTTGGCCTTGTTCTTCCTTATCTGCAGCAGCTCATTGAGCTGAGGAGCATCAGCAGCTACAGCCTGCATTCTCAGGACATTCTTCTGCTCTCAGTGCCCAGAGTGCGTACAGAGATGGGTAAAAGAGCCTTCAGGTTTGCAGCACCGCACTGCTGGAATGAACTACAGAAGGAGCTGCGGTTGAAGGAACTCGTGTCACTTGAGACTTTCAAATCTCTTCTGGCAAATCTTGAGTCGAGGTCTTTGACCTGTAGATGTTTTACCTAAGTGTATTATCTTGAAGTTGTTTTATTTTGAATGTAACTCGTGTGTAACCTGTATGTGAATGTTTTTGCCCCTGCCGCTTGGCCAGGACACTCTTGAAAAAGAGATTTTTAATCTCAATGTTTTTTTTTTATCCTGGTTAAATAAAGATAAAAAAAAAAAACAAAAAAAAAAAAAAAAAACACATCACCGCAGATCTTCTTCTACGCCTGTATCCAACTTGATTTGGTGCTGCATCTTAATTGGTGGGGAGTTGCTATTGTAACTCGAGTTACTTGAATAGTAATGACTAATATATTACTGTATTTTGTTTAAGTAATATATTATATTCCTCAGTTACTGAAAAAAGTAATATATTTCTGTAACTAGTTACTTTTGTAATGAGTTACTCCCAACAGTGCACAGTGATGATAGTGCCTTGGTTTTTTGTCCATAACTTTAATGTCTTGTAATGGTCTTATTGCTCTGACGGCTGCTCTCTGAAATAAAATGAACCTAAACAACAGCAAATAATAACAATTGCCTATGCTCACACACTTTCACTTTTGTTTTTAAAGCGCTGCACATGGTTCTTTCGGGAGTCAGCTTTCACCTCAACTTGGACTTGAAAGATGAAAGATACGTGTTCTCTCCACATTGGGTTATTTAACCTTCCACTGGACGTGACAGTCGTTAACGGGGTCCTTAAATTCATATTAAATCCACCGCTGTAATCGTGAAGCCGGTTAATGTTGGCATCCCAAGTTGGGGCTTCTTTCTGCCTCCTAAAGTCAGCGATGATTTTGCCTCCCCTCCCTGTCTTCCAGGAGCAGATTTGCACAGACGAGAGTGTAAAGAGGGTCGGGGAGATCACTGCGGTGGTCATTAATCAGTAATTAGTGCTTTGTGGTGTGTTGTAAATTCATTTAGTGATTCCTGTATGGGCCATCTGCTGGGCTCGGCTCCTCACTCTCCCCCTCTCACGCAGCTAAAGCCTATATCTGCTGTAATGGTTCAGCCCGATTCCACTGTGCGTCTGCCTGCTCTCCCATCAGTCGGGAACGCTCGGATTGAAGCACCCCGCGGAGCAGGCAACCCGATAACTGTAGCCTCTCCAATAGAATAAGCAGTGGGTAGTCTGCACAGCCACACAGCAGCGCCAAGTCAAGGTGTAGTGAGCCACGGACAATCGGGTTTATCTCAAGAAATATGAGGATATTTTACGGCATTTTTAAGAGTTTTGTTGTCTTGTTGGTTGTCAATATATTGTAAAACATTTGTAAATGTAACTATAATGGAACTAGGGCTGAAACAACTAATCGATTATTGAAATAGTTGTCAACTATTTTAGTAATCGATTAATCGTTTCTGGGATATACAGACTCGGACAGAGTAAGAATTACATCAACATTTAGTATTTTTTGTGAAAGAACTATGTTGACTCTGAAGGCATTGGTTCTAGAAGTTTTTTTTCAAATATTTTTGCTCTGATTGTTCCAAATCTTGGATCATAATCTAATCCGAGGATAAAGAGGACTCTCTCGCTCTCACTTCTACAATCCCAGAATCCCAAGTTCTTAGCTTTCAAATGAGGAATGACATGTGGAACTTGTACAAAGAGCATCCTACAAACATTAGCTTTAACTTTACTCCATCAAGACGTCCTCAAACGGTGTCACTTTAGCTTCATGTGCAAAAAGCTTTTAACAATTACACTTTCCATGCACCTTTTTGCACCAACCGATTAATCGTAAAAATAATCGGCCGATTGATCGATTACCTAAATAATCGTTAGTGACAGCCCTAAATGGAACTAATGCATTTTTATCAATCATGAACTTTCTGTCCACAGTGTCATGGTTCAAGTCCTGATCCCGACAATTAGTTGAATGCCTTTCCCTTCCTCTGCACTCAATTTCAATGCTATTTTTTGCGGTGGCTAATCAAAAACGGATTTGGATGAGGACCTAACCTATTTAAATGTCTTGTTTTGCCACCTTTATTCAACCCCTCCATGGAGATGAGATGGAGACATCCCCAGGAAAGTTACAAGTCAGGTCTTAGGAGAGGTGAGCCACAACAAAATCTCCAATAGCATCTACTGATACCAAAAATACTATATATATAAATATATACAAAAATACAGATCACATTGTAAAAAAGGTCAACAAATACTACACTTTTTGAAGAAACTGGTGTCCTTTCAGGTGGATAAAACCATGTTGAAAATGTTTTACAGCGCTCTTGTGGAGAGTGCTCTGACTTTTTGTATTGTCGATTGGTCCATAACTGAGGCACAAAAGAAGTCTCTCAGGAAAAGAATTACAGTTGCAAGTACAATCCAAGGCATTCCTCTGGACAGCCTGCAAGACATTTGTTTACCTCGAGCTCTGGACAAAGCAGACAAAATATTATCTGACTCTAAACACTGTTCGGGGAGTTTGAGCTGCTCCCCTCTGGTCGGAGACACCAGAGCTTCACCAAAAACATTTTCTTTTCATATTTCTGCCAGTGATATACAGGAAAAGTTTCAAATTGATATCATTCAATTAAAACGTTTTCCCCGTTCCCTTGCCTTAAAAGTCCTCCACCTCCACCACCTCCACCTCCATCACCACCTGTGCAGAGAAGTCCTCCCCCGCAGCAGAGCTCTGTCCCTCTGTGACAGCGTGGAGTGGGCCCGTCAGCGGTCAAGTGCACTTTCCGGACCGGCTCACGGCTCCTTGGTATTTGTGAGAGAAAGACGTCTCCACCTCTGCTCTCCCCCCCCCCTGTACTCCTGGCTCTCTGTGCTGTGTGTGGAAAAGGTTCTTTCAGAGGCGGCTGACCTCCGAATGTGTCAGACCGGTTTACCCACTGTGGCGCTAAAAGCTCCGCGCTGACACCGACATTGTTGAGTTTATACAAGTTGAAGTGAATGGACAAGTGGGGGCTATGCGGCCAAAATCGTAGGCTGCATATGAGGCGTTTGAGTGACTGAGCATGAGAAATTATGATGAAATTATTTCGATTTGTGGCAATTAATCATTTTAAAATTTCTGCATAAAATGGATAATTTATCAACATCCAAAAACATCAACATCTAACACAGCTGCTCGAAAAGAGATTTAAAAAGGTTAGGTCCTCATCCAAATCCATTATTTGTTGATTACCCACTGCAAAAATATCATTTTTCTGTGTCTAGCTGGTCATTCGGAGCATGTCTTATATTGCTGGCAACAGTTTAATCCAAAATGTTACACAGTGTACCTTTAAATGGTAAATGGTCACATTTATATAGCGCTTTTCTACCTGCTTTAGGCACTCAAAGTGCTTTACATCAAGGAACCACTCACCCATTCACACTCTCATTCATACACCAGTGTATGCAGACACTGGAGGCAAGGTGGGTGGAGTGTCTTGCCCAAGGACGCAACAACAGTGTGCGTCTGCGGGGATCGAACCGCTAACCCTCCGATTACAAGACGACCCGCTTTAATAATGATCACAAAACATAAACAGACAGCGACACTTAGCCTGACACGCCAGCCTGGCTTCCTCCATTGTATTAGATACATGGGGAGACAGTCTGGTAATGCGCGGATTGGATGGTTGAAATCCCCCGGTCAATCCAGCCCGGCCAATCACACAGCGCGGGAGGCGGGAGCTTGCGATACGTAATTTTCAGCTCCAAAATTTCCCATAATACGGCCGGTCGAAATGAACCACAACAGTCAAGATGGCAGCCGCAACGGAGCGAAGTTTTACCACCACTGCTGTTTTAAATGAGCTGGAATTGAAAACCGGCTGCACTGAAGGCTTTTCGTCTTTGCTGTGCGTTCAGGTCACATCCTGGTCTTGCTAGTCCCGCCTCGATTTGAACTGCTGCCCCAACCGCGCATTACCAGACCGTCTCCACAGTTATGTAACACATGGAGGAAGCGGCTGGCGTGCCAGGCTAAGCAACACCAATCATTAGTTCACTAGCAAGGACCACGCCACAACAATATTGCAGTTATGAAAGTTTATTGACGAGGAAGATTGGAGGCTGGATGGAGACGTGGGTGGAGGGTAAGACCGTCTCATAGTGAACCCAACTCTTTAGGACCCCCCTCCTGGGCAGAAGGATAAGTGCTGGAAGACGAGACCAGTTAGAGGGATGGAGGCGTCGAGAGTTTTGAGATGAACACTGTGGAAGGTGCTTGGCTGATTTAAATAAGGGGTCTGGGTAATTGGAGGCGTGGACAAGCAGGGCATGTTTGGAGAAGAGCGAGTGATTGGTTGAGGCGTGGACCTGCTCCCGAACTTAGTCAATAGATATTAACTCCATTAGTAGTAGTGTTTATTTTGAATTATGTTCCTGATGTGGATACATGGCACAAAAAAAAAACATTCAAGTTATAATTCAAAAAGTAGTAGGTAGAAGTAAAACTTGATTCCTACCCCCTTTTTCAATTTCACGATTTTGACAAAAAACCTATAGTTGAGATTTTTTGATTAACAATTTTCACAGTTGTGCTCAAAAGTTTATATATACCCTTTTAAATTGACATACCCTTTTATGTTTTTTTGTTGTGTCCTTGGGCAAGACACTTCACCCAATGCCTATGTGTGAGTGGTTGGTGGTGGTCGGAGGGAGCAGATGTGAGCAGCCTCGTCAGTCTGCCCCAGGGGCAACTGTGGCTATACAAATGTAGCTTACCACCATCAGCCTGGAGTGAATGAGCCCCCCTCCCTTTCATGTGTGAAGCGCTTTGGGTGTGACTGTGTCATATGAAAAGCGCTATACAAATAAGAATCCCTTTAATCTTTTGACCATTTTTCATGGAATATGAATTGGTTGTATGGTTGTATGGTTAGTGGTTGTATGAAGCCATTTATTGTCAAAGAGTTTACTCTTTTGAAATCATAATGAAACAGAAACTACTCAAATGTCCCTGATCTAACGTTTACAAGACCTTCAACAACTGCCAGAAAAATTGGAGCAAAGAAAAACTCACTTCAGCTGAAATACAGGACAAAATGATGTTTGTTTCAAGATGCACAATGTAAACCTTTGATCAGGGACATTTGGATACTTTCTAGTTGAAAAGCGTAAACAAACAGTTTTTTTTAAAAATTTTTTACAATAAATGGCTTCACGGAGCCACTAACCATGAGTGAAATAAAGGTTTTTGTCTTATCATTCATATTGTATGAAATGCATAAGTTTACATCCCCTGACATTCTGCTGACTAACTTTAGAGCACAGCTGTAAATGTATTCTCTCTCTCCTTTACCATCCAACTCCCTCTCCGTCACAACTCCAGCAGCAGAAGCACCACATACTGTAGCATCCCCCCAACTCACTCGTCTCCGCAGACGTTCTCCCAAACAAATCACGGTTAACAACATCCTTGACCACGTTGCCTTCGCTGAATAAACCATTTATCCTGTGTACAGTGTCCCAGTCTCCCCATTCACCCGCTCGGCCATTATCCCCCGCACAAAAGCGGCGGGTCTTTGTAACGGCACCTCTTCTGTAGTAATCATAATGAAACCGCTGAGGAACAAAGTGCGCGTTTCTCATTTCAAAAAAAAAAAAAAACGGCGTCCCATTTCCATAATAAGTGACCTTTTTCTATCGGCTTGGCTTTCGGGATTGGCTGCACTTCAAACCCGTAGTCTCGATAACAACCTAGAATTAATGTCCAGTATAATTGAGTGTGGGCATCGGGCGAGAGCGGCTATTTGAGCAACGAAACAATAGGGAAAGGTGCTGAGTTGGGGAGTGGGCGTCTAGAGCTGGAACGTCACGGCCGAAGACAAGTTTTCCTACAAAAGATTTCATGCCGAGAAATCCTCGTGGGGCGGAGGGGAGAGGTAATGACATTTCCAATTGTTCTTTCAAGGGCTTCTTATTATCACCTTTCACTCGCGCCGCACAATAGGCCCAATGTAACTTTTATACGCTCGCCTCTCCTGCTCCTTGTTCTTTGTGCCGCCGAGGTTTAATTGCGCGGCTGATTAATTATAAGGGAATCGGCGCGAGCGGAGAGAAAAGTCGGTATTTCAGCCCACAAAGTGAGAAAAGGAGCCTGCACCTGCTAGACACTCGGGAGGGAAGTCACAGAGGCGAAGCGCAAAGTTTTCACCTTTGTTGTGTTTGCGAAAGGAGCTGAGAGTCTAAACATCTAGCGATATCTTTTTAGTTTGAATAATAGATTATATGCTGTCATAGTTTTTGTAATTTCGTAGCCAAATAGTAAAATTCAAGTGCAAACACATGGGAGGTCTGGAAGTTTCATGGAGATGTTAAACTGCCAAACAGTATTAATTTGCAGAGGGAAGTACAGAACACTGAGCCCTATCCTCTTGTCCTTCTGACTATTAAGGTTAAAGTGAGGTGAACTTTATTGTCCCCGTACGGAAATTTGTCCTCTGCATTTGACCCATGCAGCCATGGAGCTAGGCTACTGGTCAGAATCACCTGGCAGGAGGATTTAATCTAATGTGTATGTTTTGGGTTGATGGGGGAAACCGGTAACCTTATGCTGCAAGATGTATTCCCGTGAGATTTGTCATTTCACAAACTCGGGAAAATACATCTTGAAAGAGTCCAATCACTAACGGCTCGACTCAGCTATTTGTGCGGACCAATGACGTGCCTGCATTGGGGTTTTAGGCGGGACATGTTGGTATGATGTTGCACCAAATGTCGAAGAATAACAAACATGGCTACGTCTAAGGACTTACTTTTTGATGCCGCAATTGATTCTGTTTTAGCTGAAAGGCCGACTATTTCTGTTTTGAAAAGGAGCAAAGAGACTTTTGTGCTTTTCTCCAGACTGATTTTGGCAAAAGTTCGGGAGGCGTGTACTAACGGCCGTTTCACCCAATTATCTTGAAGTATTGCTGTAAAGGTCCCTCCCTTTCATGAGCGGATTGAACCAGAGCCATCCCAGATTGATAATGTGTAGAACTCAAATCAGAGAGCTATGCATACAGTATCAATCTGGCACAGGCCAGGTAAGGAAACCGGAGCACCCAGAGGAAACCCATCCAGACTGTAACTATGTTATAATATTTATTTTATATTTAGTGTGTTCATTGCTATTCACATGGTGTCCCCCTTCTCCCGTGACATCTGTTTCAGATCCTGAACACTGACTGTTTAATATTCACCAATAACTGAAGGACTGGACAACAACTACTGCAGCTCCGACTGGACATTATCGGCCTGGGAGTGGATGTATCCTCATTGTGGTTCTCCTCGAGGTTTCTCTGTTGTTCACACTGGGTTTTTCCTTACCATAGAGGAGGGTGTAATGCTGAGGGACACTCTAGGCTGGTTTTGTTTAGACATTACATTTGCTCCTTGTTTCACTGCTTTCATGTCTGTGAAGCCCTGTTTTGTTGTGATATTGGGGCCATACAACAATAAATTGATTGACTGACTAATGTAAGTGGTTAAGGCTGATGCACATGTGGCAGAGCTTAGTTCTGTCCTCAGCATCGTGGGTTTGAGTCCCGGCTCCGTCAGTTTGCTGAATGTCTCTTCTCGCTCTTCTGTTCCAAAGTTGAGTAGAGTCTGCCAAAAAGACTCTTATTCTTCTGATACAGTACTTCTAATTACATTGCATTTAAGACCAAAGTCAGTCGCTTGGATACAACAGCCTGGATTTGATTTCTGTTTGGTGAAAGGCCTGCTGTCATCTTGCCTCGTTGCTCCTTGTCGTGCCCCCCATTGTCCATTAAAGACCAAACACCCAGTAATAGAGTCTGTGCTGATGTACAGGCACTTCTGTTACAAGGGCCGAATAGGAATCTTTCACACTCGGTCAACTCTGGATTTTTTCTCCCTCTTACTCGCAGTTTTCCGGTTGGATCAATTCCCAAGGATTTGATGGGACTTTGAGCACAGATTGAAGTTATAGATGGAGTACTCTATATCCAGTTCTATTTCAGTGTGTTCCACAGTGACGCTGTCTTAAAATGGCCAACTTTAAAAGACTATTTTAGGAGACGGATCGGAACTTCCTCATTAGTTGTCCCAGAAAAAGATTTTGTAATCATTTGGTTGTCTTTTTCACACTGATTCTACTTTTAACTTTCTTTTCGATGTACTTCACTCTTCCTCAGCAGGGATTGAACCAACCCCTGAGTAAGTTGGAGAACGCTCTTCAACCTTCAACTTTCTTAAGACACAAAATCATTCTCTGTCACAACAAAGACTTTTCAGATTTAAAGTGTCTGCATCCTTGTCGTGCCCCCCATAGTCCATTAAAGACCAAACACCCAGTAATAGAGTCTGTGCTGATGTACAGGCACTTCTATAACATGGGCCGAATAGGAATCTTTCACACTCGGTCAAGCTGCATCAGCTCAAGAGCTGAACCAGAG